>JTDE01004532.1:23658-35014 GCA_014338405.1 Paragonimus skrjabini miyazakii | reverse complement strand
CTGGAAATGTTGTCATACATATTTCACCATCAAATGTGTTGGTGTTCTTGTTGAAATGCAAGGCAAACACAGTATGGTCGTATATTTCCATTTCGGCCATATCTGTGGAATGACGTATTTCATCTCGAAAATGGCAATGATTGCATTTATAAGACTTGAAAAAGTGAGCTAACGTCAATAAAGAGTTGTTTTCCCGAAAATGGTGTAAAACATTTTCATCACCAAGCTGAGACTTTTGGGACTTGATCGATGTATTCCAATTTTTTAATTAACGCGGATTATTTACAATTGATGTACTGTAAGTACTTTGCCTGAAATTCCGATTTTAAAATTGCGTAAAATATTTGATAATCGAGGATTGGCGCCAAAAGGACCGTTTTGCCTTTTGAACGACATTCAAGGCGAATCCCGTGTGACTCTCCCAGCTTGCGACCCTAGCAGCACACTTAAACAGTCGTTCTCTGAGTGATCTTCGAGTGTTCCAGCCGAAACATTCACCGAAAACCACTAGTGGACGTCCCTTTTTGATTCATTTTAATGATGTTGGTTTTAATAAATCCGCGAACTACCAGGTCATTAATCATAGCGCTTTTTTGTACGAAAATTTTCGTTTATATTTATCAACCTCAATGCACAGCGCGCCAACGAGGCAACTCATCCATCTTGGATTTTGCTGGACACCCCGTTATGTGGGATCCTCGCGTGCGGGTTGGTTGCGTCAAGTGAACATCGCTGACATGTGCTACATCTGAATCATGCAAAAGTAATTATCAAGATTGTCCGAATGAGATATTGTTGTATCTCGCCTGTCAAGTGAGATATTCAATTTCAATGTACGCTCAAAAGTTGTACATTGCAGGAAGTGGATTTTGCACAAATCCAATGACATTTCCGACATCAGTTAGTATGCACTCTTGAATGGACTGCTCATTTTCTGGAACAACTGTAAGTACTCTACCAGTTTGTCTAAATAAGTCGTTGTTGCATCTAGCTTGTTAACTAAGATATTCCATTTCTAATGCGTGTTATAAGCTTGTTTTTTGCAGATGTCAAGGCATAGAATAAATGATATGCTCTTGCAGATATTGGCCAAGAACAGGTTGTTCATTTTAATACGTTGGACCATTTGATAGCCGCTCGCAACCTGTTTCTTTCACTATGTAAACTGTTTGATCACTATGGTTTTTTAAATATCTACAAGATTTATGAATTTCATGACTTGTTTGTTGAAGGCAGAAGGTAACCTTCGTCATAGTTGGGAATGTAGGTGGAACTTCGTTCAATCGCATCATAATGCTGTGTGCAATTTTTCTCCCAGCCGTTCAATGAGTGTTCCCAAAGTGTCTCTTTAAAACTCACACGGATCACTCCGGGAACGCTCAGGGAACGGTCGTGCTACTAGGGGAGTGAAGGCAAACAGTACCCTATGCGGAAACACTTATGACTGCTCCATCCATTTGTCCTAGATTAAGAGTGAAGGCAAACAGTACACCATGCTTGGACACATAACTGCTCCATCCGTTTGTTCTATCTTACGGGTTGAGTCAAACGGTAGCCTATGGTGAAACATCTGAGTGGACGTGTGAATTAACTAAGAACGAACACATGGGGATATCGACGTGAATTACGTATTTGAAGTCTGTGGAAAATTGTGCATCCTACATCTGTTTTTTTTTCAGCACATGATGCAGTCGTTGATTTCCATGTGTTCCACGAACGTAAATTAAAGCCCACCTCCTCCGTGTAACTCTGGAGTTGCGAAAAAATGCGAAATTCACGATTTTTAAGCATCATCTTGAAATTCGCAATATAGCCTATTTCCTAGAAATAACATAATAAATGAATAAATAATAAAACAACAAATTAGTCAGCATCCGTGTAACAACATTGTCACAATCAAACGACCACAACCAGAGCAGCCACATTAAATCTCGGAAATGATATACGATAAGGTCGTTCTAAATTAACGGTTAGTTAATACAAGCAAATATGAGTCCATAACGCATAGTTTTGCATTTCCAATTTATGCGTGGGGTACGCAGTACTATCCCTTAATACTGCGTTGGAAGTGACCGGAGCTCCAAGAAATGTTTCAATTGATGTTAGAAGTATCCGCTTACAATTAGCTACTGTGAAACTCACAATCCATCCTGGACCAGGTGGTATCCCACCAGTCTATATCAAGCAAGGAGGCCAGAATACACCCATTCTTTTGCTTAATTTGTTCACGCTATCATTTTTATCCAGCACCTTCTCACCCCGAGGGCAAAAGTCGATCGCAACGTCTCGCTACAAAAGTGGTCCAATCCCGGACGTTTGTAACTATCGTCCCATCAATTACACATCAGTCTGCTCAAGAATGTTTGAAAGAAGGATAAAAGTGCCCAATATTGTGTTCTTAATGTCACAGAACCTTATTAACCTTTTGCAGAACGGTTTCCTTAGTAAGTGCTCTTGCATGACATGTCATTTGGAATTCTTAAACTATATATTGATGTCTGCCGACACACGAAATGCGGCAATTATCATACGTTTCGACATGCAGAAGGCTTCCGATTTTGTTCCACATAAGTGCCTGTTGATCAAAATAGCATTCTTTGGCATGCAAGACCCCTTGTACAACTGGATCCCGTCATATCTTGAAGGCCGAACCCAGACTGTCAAAATAGGAGAGCACTGATCAACGACAAAATCACTTATTAGTGGATTGATCCAAGGAAGCGTTAAGAGGCCACTGCTCCTCCTCATGTATATAAATGAGGTATGCAGTGTTATCAAACATGGTAAACCCTTCCTGTTTGCTGACGATAAAAAAATCGTCCACACATTCCGACAGTCCATCAACCTTGTTTTCTGTCTACAAAATATACTAGAAGACTTAGCATCATCGGAGTCGTGGTGCAAAACATGGCTGATGATGTTCTCAGCAAACAAATTGAACACCAACATTTATGGTTGTCAAATACCGAGTCGTTCTGTTTCACTAGGTGGTCATCATATTGACGCCACCACTTTCGTTCGAGATTTGTGAATATGGTATTCGAACTCTTTCAGTTTCTCTGAACGAGTACGCTTCCAGGTAGCACAAAACTAAAAGGACAATAAGCTGTATTAAAAAGACATTCGGTCTACCGGATGCGAGGCTGGCTGTTTACAAAATGTGTGTCCGACCTCAACTTGAGTACTGCATCTTAATTTACTAACACCTACGCAAATCCGATAGGCTTGTGTTGGAAAATCTCCAACGATCATTTACCAAAAGCTTAGTAGGCTGTCCATCCTCACCCACTGATATGAATATTGATAAACACTTGCTATTGATCCACTCTGGTTACGAAGACTACAGTTGAATCTTGCACTTCTGTATAAACTGATACACTCGGACGCGATCATTACAGCATTCGCAGTTCATTACCAACGCAGCTTCTCATATGGTCTACGAAATAAGGGTTCCACTTTGCCAACCCAGTTAGCTCGCAAATAGGTACGCGCAAACTTCTTCATTGTAAAATATTCCTACATTCGGAATAGACTTTCGAATGAAATCGGAGCCAGTAACAATATTCAGCTTATTGAAAAGGGCTTGGTCAGCTACCTTACATCATCAAACGTAATGTCTATCTTCAAACTTTGTGTACCTTCCGATGACCTTTTTGAATGTGGTCCAGAGAACCTTCAGCCGTCAGCAGGATAAACGTATTTACCCGTCTTTACTATCAAGGTCTCATCTAAAACAGCTTACTTGAAACTGTCTACTGCGTCTCCACAGTTTAACCACACTCCGTCTAGTGTTAGATGTATTACGTGCTCACGGAACCGCTGAAAACTCGACATCATTCTATTCATGTAAGTATGACGTTCGAGGCGATAAACGACTACTTCCAGTTTTTAGTGGATCTTCCGTGTCCGTCTCATACCAACAGGCTTATACTGAAACGCGCAGCTTCATTATATGACATTTTGGGAGTAGTTGCTCAATGCTACCTTCTTCTCGCAAGCTATCGCAGGACTCTCATGGTTGGGATCCTGGTTGGGAAATTGAATAGAAGATACCAATTGTCTGCCATGAGAAAATTCACTGAGGAATGCTCAGTCTGTAATACCAATTAGAACAACTCGCCATGTTTCTCAAAAAGTGGGGGTAGAACTGCATTTGTATTGCGACACATATAAGCTGGTATAGTGTTTAGCTCGGTACATTAAATGACAGCGTTTTCCACTTCACTTATATGACACTTCATTCTAAGTCAATGAAAAAATGAATTCGCGCAAAGTTTTCACCGATCCAAGACTTGAACACGTGGCGGCTCTCCTCGCAAAACGACATATGAGACTCCATGCAGATTGACTGAGAATGCGTATCGATTGAGTTGTCATTTGTACAAATTCAACAATAGTGTTGCAATATCTTTGCAGCGCGTTGTTGCGCTTTATGATGTTCTTCGCAAACCCAGTAAGGCTAAAGCGCACCTTTCCCATTGTCACCGCGAAGACAAGTGCCTTCTGAGATGAGTCCGTCCGATGTTGCACCGAGGATAGCTTCATTCTTATCGCCGTATAAGTTGGACCGTTGACTTTATGAACCATACGTTCTGAGGTTTTCCAAAGGTAGCTGACCAGTGTCATCGTGTTCTACCGCTCTAGCAGGCAAGCACAGCGAAGTTAGGGGTGATCTTTGAATGTTGAGGGTGTGCATGCAGTCAGTCCCATTTGAGAATGCCTGATATTACGATATTCCCTTCGGTTACAGCTAGTGAAGGCGGTAGTGTAACTCTCTTGGCCCTTCGGCATCGTTTGCGTACTTTAGCCTAAAGGTCAAAGAGATCCGGTGAAACCAGTGACATAGCATGTGCTCGAGTTAGAACGAGCAAGCAATACGCTGGTCCCGACTGTTCAAGAATGGTAGTTTTAAGCTGATCCGAAATATTTCCACTGAGAGGAAAAAAGTAAGCAATCTTCCCCGGTTGTGACCAGTACTAATAGACGGTTTACTGAGTTTCAAATATAAAACAAGCGCTGGGGAAAATGAAACACAACTTGTTATTTAACCGTAGCAGAGTAATGTCATAGGACCCACAGTAAAACATCACCACCAGATGGAAGTTCACGTGCGTGTCGTGCAAGTACTTGCATCCTGTAGAGCAAAGCTTTTAATGTTTAAAGGGATAAGAACTGACAGTTGCGTGATCAAAAAGCGTTATTGATTTCAGTCACTTTGTCTGAACCATGTGGACAACTTAGAGCTATCTGGTGTTCATCCAGACATACTGGAATAAACTACTCTGGGCCCTTCAAAGTGAGGGTAGGTTAAAGCGGAAACAATCGTTACGGTTGTGTTTCTCACTTTTGAACCTGTGTCATACGTTTAGTGATGGTATATATGTTTAACCGATTCGTTTACAATGGTACTCACATCGTTTGTGGATGAAATAGGCGTTCCGGATGCCACATATGGAAAGAACGTTGCTAATTTTGTAAGGGCAGACTTGTGGCTGAAGAGGGGGATACACGTTGTGAACCACAGAACGGCTGTGGATCGTCTGCTAATCTGTGAAATAAATTTGTACTTTAAACCGCCCGAAGAGAGCCGTTGAGATGAGGTATAGGAAAGAATGACAGAAGCCGTCCGAAAAGTAATTAATTTTGAAGCTCGCCGGCAGGTTATGAACGAGGATGCACCCCTTATATACACCGTAGGAGTTAAATGAATAGTTGACAACCGTCCGCCAGTACTCAACTACGAAGATCCCTAAGGACGAAGGTTTCTGAGACCAGCTGATTTCTTATTGCCTCAGTCGAATTTGGGAGTTCTGGTTCACGAAGTGCGTGATTGGAGAGCTACACCAAGGGTTAAGGGCAAACCTAACAGTTCGCGTGCGTGTTTTGAAAGCAGTGGCAACGCAAATAAACACAGGCTGCAAGCTTGTTACAGGGGGATTAAGGCCTCACTCGAGTTGCAGGTAGGAAACGTCATCTTCCATGGCGATATATCTGCACTTCGGGGTGCTTGGCCGAAGGGCATAATAACCAGTTCATCTCCGGGAATAAATAATCACGTAGAATAGTTACTAGTGAACAAACCACAAGCGTTGTGAAGAGTGTTACTACATCGTTGCTTCTCATGAAAGGTGATCAGAGAAGTTAGTACCGGTATGTCAACAGCTGCTCATTTGCCTTATCTCCTAATCATCTTCATGGACTGTTGTACAGAAAGCCCGAATAGATTTTGATGCCCGGTGTTGGGTTCGGTGAAGTGGGTTCAGTACATTTGTCCTTCTGTTTGGCACGGTGTGGAATGACGAATTCGTTCATATGGGCTCGATTTGGTTTTAAAAGTTGACTCCAAGTTCTCCTTCATTTCGCTTTAAGTGGTGTCTTTGACTCACGATGATCTGATTATGCCGGGCCGCTAAATTATCTGGTTATCAGGAGTGCGGTAAAATGCGGCTCCAGGGAATGGAACCGTTTAACCTCACGAGGCCTGTACGGACGTTTGAACGGGAATAAACACACCAGTCTGCAGGCAAACACTTTCTTCAGGGTGTCAGCTGTGTCAGTTCGGAGATTTCTAGTTCGTGCCAACAGCTATGAAGATAGTGTGAAACCACCACAGTTATATGAAACTAAAGAAGAAAATGTGTAAAAAACAAGAGCGAACATGTGAGAATATGCTATCGGTGGGGAAAATGGTACAAACACAAACAGCTGGGTTAGTTAATCAGGCAGACCTTCACTCGCATACCGCAAAACGTATGTTCCCACAACTATTATCTTAATCAAACGGTGTGTTTGTCCATATGTACCTGTGCCACAACACCTACAAAAAACATGAGTATATTCATTTACTTAAACTCAAAACCAATCACGTGCATCTAATAATCTTAATTCATGTGCGATAGAAAAACCTACATTAAATCTCGAAACAAAATGGTGGACGAACTCAGAAACAGGTTCACAAATGGGTGAACAATGTTCATGGAGTTTCCAATGTAATTGTGCTCCGAGCGTAGTTGATGAGGCCAAGCAATGGAGCCGAACCGCAACCCAATACTGGGATGCTTTATATTTCTGTCAGTCAACAAAGTTTCAAGAAGAACCAGGACGTCCGTACAGCCGGAGTTACCCAAAATATGTGTTGCTTTGATTGTTCAACAGCTAAGCTAAATACGTACAATATAGTTTCATGCAGATTGGCATAGTGAGGTATAAAACACGGAGACCGTCAAAAGGTGCATTCTCACTCGTACATGCGGTCAACCACAGACCTCATGAATTTAGAGGGCGTGATACTCTTGTGGTAGCCGTATAACAGAACATGCGATTTGAGACCAACTCCAAATAGGTAGTATTCTAGTAGCCTGTTAATATCTTTTCTGTGGGCTACCAAGCAAGATTATGGAAAATGCAAGCAGATCCCCGAGGCTGAGGTCATCCTATGTGCTACCACTAACTGTCCTGATGATAACCATTAAATTAAAAGAGATCTGGATCGGTTCCCGCTGACAAGTCCTCGTTTTACAGCGTTGTTCCAATCCAGAAAACCTGCAAATATTTTTGATTAGAAAATTTCTTCTATCTTGGTACATTTAGTTCCAAATGGTAGCGCCACATTCTGTTTTCAGTTATTGTCTTTCAGGTCGAAGGATGCTTGCAGAAAAGTGAAACAGACAAACTCCCTGAGTTCGGATGATTACGGTCTTCAAACATAAGCCCGTGTACTGTTTATTGATGCCACCGGAACAATTATTGGCATTTATCCGTTTCACGGGATTCGCCTTGAATGTCGTTCAAAAGGCAAAACGGTCCTTTTGGCGCCAATCCACGAGTTTTAAATATTTTATGAAATTTTAAAATCGGAATTTCAGTAAAAGTACTCACAGTGCATCCACTGTAAATGAGCGGCGTTAATGAAAAAAATTGGAATACATCGATCAAGTCCCAAAAGTCTCAGCTTGGTGATGAAAATTTTTTCCACCATGTTTGCGAAAACAACCCGTTATTGACGTTAGCTCACTTTTTCAAGTCTTATAAATGCAATCATTGCCATTTTCGAGATGAACTACGTCATCCTAACACCTGAGAGTGCTTAATTTTGCGGCGTTTCACAGATATGACCAAATAGAAATATACGACCATACTGTGTTTGCTTTGCATTTCAACAAGAACATGTATGACAACACTTCCACTTTCATTTCCCGTACGATATTTGTACTATTTTTCTTTGATTGCAAGATTTCAGGTAGATACTGGTCGATGAAACGTTGCTCTTGGAAATGGTTGGAAATGACGCTATCATATGGTTGTTTCCATCTTCGGTGTAAATGGATCGGCGTAAGAAAAGGGTGCCTTGTCCCACTCTATCATCTAGAATCTTCAGAAGCAAACTCTATTCACCCTACTGCATTGTATCTAACTAGATTGGTGTCGCGTGGCGTTCGTAAGGAACAATATACGGAAGCAGATGAAATCAAGCTGCCTGCCGATCACCGGGAGGTATACCTGTCAACCAGTCACACTACGATGTTTAGAATGCCAAATATCTATTGCGGTGCAGAAAACGTCCAATCAATATGGCAATCAATGGATTCAAAGATGATGATAACCATGCACACCAAACGCTTCAAATACAGATTTTTCATCAATTCCCGCATGTGTTTGTTCTCCAAATAGTTCATGGTAAAGGTGGTTCGGAAGGAGCGGCTACTAGTGTGAACATATGCTGCATACTCGAATGCTGATCATGAATTAAGTCAATCGGGTGGAGCAGCTACTGGTGTGAACGTATACTGCATATGCAGGCTTATGTAAATCAAGTGGAAGCATCTACAAGCGTGAACGCATCCTGTAGTCTGAGACGTTGTTCATAGTCTAAGTGAATCGGGTGGAGTAGCTTCTAGTGTGATCGTATACTGCAATCTGAGACGTTCTTCATAGCTCAAGTTGATCAGGTTCAAGCAGCTACTAATGTGAACCAGTACTGCACAGACAGGCGTTAATCATAGTTCATGTGAATCAGGCTGATGCAGCTACTAATGTGAATGCATACTGCATACTAAGACATTCTTTATTGGCCAGGTCAGCGGGATCATTCTCTGGATGGATCAGAAGCAGCAGTGTTTAATAATGAATCGAAGTATATTGTACTATATACAACTTTTAAGGTGGAGAACAGTTTGACGACTTGGTTCGCGGGATTTCTCTTTCCAGGTATGACTATGAAGTGGTACTTGGCGAACAACCAGGTTTCTACATTGGCGATAAAATGAAAGTGTAATATGTATACTGCTACCGGCTTACTCGGACATGTCTTCAATATTTTCTGTTTATGCAATTCATTACACCGGGGAACATTTGAGGTGGGGATCTAAAGGGTGAAGATGTGCAAGCGTTAAACCGAACAACCTACCGTTAACTACCGATAATGATACTTAAAGGTAGTGGCAGTGCGTATGTGAGGAAGCAAGCAACAGTCGTCCCACACGGTTACAGGGATTCCCTTTGCACCACAAAACCTTATGTTCGTACGAGTTAAATAGCTGCCAATTATATTTAAATAGTGATCTAACTTGCTTCTTGGCAAACAAAAACGTCTTGGCTGCAATGATACAAGGAGTGCTGTTAACGGTCATCGCAAGACACGAGGTGGAATATAAAACGCGATAATTACTCACATCACAATGGGAGGCCTGTGACAAAATAAGAAAAAAGCCGATCAATATAAACCATATACTTCGAGGATGGTGTTGTGCATATCATGGGCCCAGATGGCATTCGCATCAAACCATGTTGAAGATCCATGGTCAGAGTACCGTGAAGTACAGGAAATTAAAGTTTGAGGTTTAGGAGTTGGATTTTAACATGGTGGAACATCGTGGAACATACAGATATCCTCCTGATCTTGGTGACAACATTGACCAAAAGTTGTCATGCTCACTGGAAAAGTTGTCGCTGCAATAGTACATGGGAGTCAAACCAATGATAAACAGATCATCAGTAGTTAACTGTAGGTAGTTCAATTTAACGCATGCGCATCTTCACCCCATAGATCCACACCTCAAAGGTTCACCGGTGTAATGAATTGTATAAATAGAAAATATTGAAGATATGTCCGAGTAAGCCGGTTGCAATACACATATTACACTTTCATTCTATCGCCAATGTAGGAACATCGCGGTTCGCCAAGTACCACTTCATAGTCATACCCGGAAATGGAAATCCCGCGAACCAACTCGTCGAAGTGCTCTCCACCTAAAAATATGTATATAGTACAATATACCCGGATTCATTATTAAACGTTGCTGCTTTTGATCCATCCAGAGGATGATCCCGCTGACCTGGCCAATAAAGAATGTCTTAGTATGCAGTGTCCGTTCACATTAGAAGCTGCTTCAACTTGATTCGCATGAACTATGATTAACGTCTGTCTGTGCAGTATTGGTTCACAGTAGTAGCTGCTTGAACCTGATCAACTTGAGCTATGAAGAATGTCTGGGTATGCAGTACGTGTTCGCACTAATAGATGCTTCAACCTCATTCAATTGAGCTGTGAATAACGCCTGCGTATGTAGCATATGTTCACACCAGTAGCTGTTCCACCAGATCTACTTAAACTAACAACAACGTCTTAGAATGCACTATATGTACCAAACAGTAATTGCTTCAACCTGATTCACTCGAGCTATGATTTACGTCTGAGTATGCATACACACTAGCAGATGCTTCACCCGATTGACTTGGGCTATCAACAACGTCACAGCACGCAGTATGCGATCAGACCAGAAGCTTCTCCACCCGATTGACTTAGACTATCTACAACATCTGAGAATATAGGATGCGTCCACGCTAGTAGATGCTCCAACCTAATTCAGTTGAACTACGAAGAACGTCTGTATACAAAGTAAACGTTCACATTAGTACCTACTCCAATTAACTGACTCAGACAATCAACAACGTCTGAGAATACAGGATGCGTTCACAATAGTGGCCCCTTCAACATGATTCACATAAGCTATGATTAACGTTTACATACGCAGTATACGTTCACACTAGTAGATGCTTCACCCGATTGACGTAGACTATCAACAACGTCTCAGCAGTGAGTATACAATCAGACCAGAAGCTTCTCCACCCGATTGACTTAGACTATCAACAACGTTTCAGACTACAGGATGCGTTCACGTCTGTGAATGCTTCAACATCATTCAATTGAGCTATGAATAACGCCTGCATATGCAGTATACGTTCACACCAGTAGCTGCTCCACCCGATTGACTTAATTCATGATCAGCATTCGAGTATGCAGCATATGTTCACACTAGTAGCCGCTCCTTCCGAACCACCTTTACCATGAACTATT
>JTDE01004531.1:44982-56332 GCA_014338405.1 Paragonimus skrjabini miyazakii | reverse complement strand
CAGCACACGTCAATACCCAGACTTGCGAGAGTACTTGCCAGAGCAGCTTGCTGACCGACTTGTCGGAGAGTGCGGACATTGAAGGCGCCAATGTTTACCAGTTGTCTTGGCCTCAGAAAACCATTATCGCCCGAATGCAAATGGAAAACAAGACATGGGGGGTAAAACAGTAGGAGGAAGTTGTGTTAAGTAAATAATGTCACTGTCGGGAGAACGATAACTTCTGATACTTCTCGGTCGTTTATGCCGCGGAAAGGGGTTGGCTTGAGGGACCCACCCCGAGTTTCTGACTCAAATGTCTGACCTGCGAGACAACAGAATACAGGGTTCTCCTTGGGTACCCTACCCGGAGCCAATGACTCAAGAGTCTGACTCACTCGGCAGTGAGGGGCTTGCCTAGCCCGAGGGCGCAGTGAATAAACCATTGATGTCTGATTCAGAGCATTGCTGTGCGCAATGGATGTACTTAAAGCGACATCGGGTTTTTGCGAGATATCGTGTGTTTTTCGACCGTATTGGATAATGCGCCGGCGGTCACGGTCAACCGTTGGGCGATCGGAGTGCTCTTTCTTTACGGGTACATTTTCTAACTCCCTTCTTCCTGATACGGAAGATAGCAGTGCCGCAACTATATAAATAGTTCTGCTGTATGCCCATGTGATCGTGCCTCACTACTTAAGCACTCCTACGCGGTCAGTAGTGCAACATATAGTCGACGATACGGCACAGCTGGGGTGCTGTATTCAAATGTGTATTAAAACGGGATTCGTGTATCCCATAAGAGTCCGTGCATTTCACTTCTTATCTAGTTGTGATTGTTCAGACTCCAATCCAACACATCGGTTGTTCCTCCATTCGCATTTATCCATTCATCGTCCCTTCCCGTTCACTTTTATTCAAATCTTATGTAATGCCTGTTGTATGTCAGAATCGTACTTCGCATCCGCACGTTATTCATACAGTGGTTGTTTATCTATATTAATATCGAGCTACGAACAACAATACGTCTATAAATACATTAACTCAAGCTTGTTTTGTGATACAGATGTTGCTTTCTAAGTTAACCGGAATATCTTTTGATCTGCACCATAATAAATATGTGCTTTACCTTTAATAGCCCGACAGTATTTGATTCTTAAAAGTCCTTCGTGGCTGACAGTGAACTGAATCTCATTATCACTCTTAAAGTCCTGCTTAACAGCATGGTTCTTTTGAAGCTTGCTGTCCTTTTATGACGAGGCTTTTGTTCATCCATACGGCCGATAACGAGCTTGGTAGGCCATCGGTTGCTCGCCTAGAGGAAAATTTAGTCTTCCGCTTAAAGAAGTACAAGAGATTCATTAAACATTTTACATAGTTGGACATCATCTGATCACATGTTGCAAAATGTGTGTTCCAAAGGTTAGTTCTGGATCATCCATTCCAAATAAGCATTTGTGTGACTCCTCCTCATTGGTCTGTGTAGCTGGGACAAACGTATGTACCTTCTCAATACCTAGACGCTCATTCCTCGTAGTATAGAAAGTTATAGTTCGTTTGCAACTCACTTTGACTCATGTAGCATGGTCAGTATTTTGTAGTGTATAGACTGGAAACATTTAACTTACTTCCAAGAAGAATAAGTTTCGAGTGAATCAAGTGGACCCTAGCAATAACGGATCGTCGATTTGTGAGAACGCTAACGACGGGAACTAATAAACCGTTCGGTCTCCAACCTGCCGACCGCATCCTTAAACAAAGCATAGCAAACCCGTTTTTATATTTCTGTCAGGCTGGTTCATTTGCGTGATGTGAAGATGCTAACGTTAGAACGGTTCACTGGACTTCACATTGTTGCTCAACTACCCTTATTTTTATTGTTTTATCAAATTACTGCATTAAAGGGTAAAATATAAATATTACTGTCAACTTTACCGCATATATTGATAAATTGACCTGTAGAATTTAGACAAATCTGTGCAAAAGCAGTTTTTTCAGAGTTTTAACCTTCTATGAATCGCGCCTTGCATGATCCCTTCATGTTAAATCGTTCTTTATCATTCTTACCTCCCGGCTAGATCAGTGTGGTGATCACCAGCGATGAGTTGCTCTCTAAGGTGATCAAAATTGTGCAGCGTTGCCCGAATATTAAACGCATTGTCTACTTCACCAATGGCGTCTTCAACCGTGAACTGTACACGGACGTGGATAATTTAGCTGTTCCTACTGGCAGTGCGACAACCAGTGTAGCTGAAGCACTCACGAAAGCCCCATCACACTTGCATTTGCACGACCTGATCGAGGTGGAACGTCTTGGCGCAGCCATAATGCTTGGTGAACAAGAGGCAAAACGTAAGGCGATGGACGGGGCGAACAGTGCTGCAAGTGAGGCAAACGATGTACATAAAACGAAGGCTAATGCTTATCAGGGCCTGTGGATGCCACCGATGGCTGAACGACCGAAGCCATCCGATTTGGCTATCATTATGTATACAAGTGGTTCAACCGGTGCGTGAGATTGTTCCTTTATGGTGTGTGTGAAATTGTTTTCGGATTTGAAACGCTGACCTTAGGCTGAACATTTCTGCTGCAAAATAACCAATCGAAAACATCAAATTTGTCTCGTGATGGTCTTGACAACGTTACCATTCGTGCAGCTCTGTTAAAGTCAATGCACTGGATCAATACTTTAATCGAACAAGTTGTCGCAATGCGGGTTTTGATGATCAATTATTTTTGCGTATTCTCACAGTATTGTCGTTCTTTCTAACCTTGTGTGCGCGCGTCTCGGTTTCAATTGCGCTCTTGTGATTTTTAACCTAATCTGTCTTTTGTTCATCAGTAGATTTATCAATCTAATCATAGACGAACTTGTATAAACGACTTCATCAAAAAGATGACATCTTCCATCTTGTGGCGAGCGAGCTTACCCTTGCGTCGACGAACACTCATTTTCATGTTGTAGTACCCTATTCTGCTGTTCAAAGACATGACTAGTCGGCGTTCAGCCACGATCATTTCTTCAGGTTAACTCCGATTCACTTGATCGGCCGTGCACATAATCACGTGGTCCATTGGGTATGTATTTCCACAGGTTTCAAGTTCAGTCATCATCACAGACAGCAATACACCAGTGGTTCTCACTGTTGCTTAACTGCTGTACATCCATTGGAAAAAAATAAGCCCTGGCTAAGAAATAACGGACGGATGGGAGAGAACGTAACCACTAAAAACAGCCACGTCAGCATTCAGACACTCAGCTTCAGGGTGTCTACATATTGCAAACAAACAACCGGTCCACAACTGAAAGCGAAACATCATCAGCAAAACAGCTTCCTTACCGCTTTCACTAACTCGCATCATTAAATGCATACACTTCACAGACAACCCAGCCAAACAATGACATCCATGCCACTGAGCCCAATTAACCGCCATCGACTTTGTGAGTCGCCAGGTCCCCGACCCACAGTGGCCAACCTCATAGAGAATAACTTCATTTCTCCACATCAGGTCAACACCTGTCCACCTCGCACCTCACGCTAGTTGGTCGCAACATCGGCAAACAGTACTACTAGGTGTCGCAAACGTCTATCGAACATCAGCGGTGCATGGCCTAGCCATCTAAGCCTGTGGAAACGTAGGGATCGCTTGGCGGTCTATCAATACTCGCTTCCTAACCTAGTCATTGCATTACTCTTAGTGCCAGCCGCTACCTACGATGGAATGCATACAACGATGGTGAAACAACTAAAGCCGACTCACGTCTTCTACTTTGAACGGCCATGTTTCGCCGTCGTAAAATAATACAGCCCTCACTGTCACCATGTATACGCGACCTTCAAGCCATACAGAGATACTTTTCTGTCGCCAGAAGTGTCATAGATTAGCCAGTACCGTCTTAACCTTAGAGATACAAGCCTCCGTTTCATTCCCCACACTTTCGCCGTCACTGATACGGCCTTCCAAATACACACCGGTCAACAACCCACTTAACTTCATTATCCCACATGAGATCTGCATAATCACAGCAGTCCGACAGAATCATTTTGCACTTTGGGGCTATGCAACGCATTCCGAAATGTTTAGCAGAGTACGAAATAGCTTCTAGCGTCGTTTGTGTCGCTTGAAAGTTGTCAGTAGAAACACGGTCAACCAGTCTTCCAAAAGATAGTAGTCCACACTGGCATCTTGTGTATGCAGTTTATGACAAAAGTAAACAAACGGTTACCGTGGATAGTCTTTGTGTACGCTGCTCCTGATATTGAAACTGTCAGGCAGTTCACTGTAAACTCTGACGTGAGCTGAACTGTGAGAGTAAAGCGCCGACATAATTAGTCAGTGTACCCCTTCTGTGTTTAAGTGACACTACGTGTAGGTCGATCCACTGGGTTGAACCTATCTTTGTAGTCGAATAGATACGGTTGGCGGGCGATGCGCGTGAGGCTGTTCCGGATGTTTGACATGCGCTGCTTAAACCACGTGACCTCACTGCATGTGTGTATGGAGCGTCTGCCACATTGATCACTACTGTCTAATCTAACTGGTTGTTGGTTAAACTGGCAAGAATGTCAAACAATGGATTGATCGGTGCATCTGATCTGACTTTATTGTGCAACTTTGAAAACCGTATTTGTCAGCGCCACTCTTACGTGTCTGCATACGTAAGGTAACCTGTTCTCACTGTGTCTTTTCCCTTTTTGTTTCTCATGTTAACGTGATCCAGGGCAGTTAGAGTCATATCGTTTACCATGTAGTCATTCATTACGCAGACAGTAGAGCAGTTTGAGCTTCACTGAAAGTACATTACTCTAATAACTATATTCATTCATTGTTTATGAAGCACTGTGGTTAATGTCGATTTCCACTTTGCACCGTCCACTTGTCCAGCAGTGTTTTTGTATATTTAGCGGTCGTTACTTTCTTGTTTGGCGACTCCCACTGTCATATCGTCTGACCACTGCTTTGTTCTAAAATCAGTATAAATGCTATACTCAATAAAACAACGGAAACGTTTAGTCCTCCGTCAATATTGACTTCGCTAACGTTCACTAAATTTCGTAGACGCTAAATGATTAGTCATATTTTTTGTTCATTTATCGCCCTTCATCGTCTTCACAACTGGTTTACTTCTTCACACTCTCAATCCTTGTCGTTTTCCATTTTATGTTTCCCAGTCAATTGGCTACGCATCAATGAGTGCATGAAAATGCCATCTGAAGCTTCACCACTCTTCAGGTTTTAAGTGCATGCATCCTTCTCAATTGCTTTATTTATTCTAGGCCAACCGAAAGGTGTGGAACTCACGCATGAATCTCTGGTCAGTGCGATTGCGGGCCATCTGCAACGATTACCAAAACTACGGAGCAATTACGATATCTATATTGGCTATTTGCCATTGGCGCATGTACTGGAACTAACATGTGAACTGTGCTGTGTCATCATGGGGGTCAGAGTGAGTGATCAGTTAGTAACGCCTACGCTTGCACGGGAGAAATTCTATCTGTTCGAAGATTCTTACTTTGAATAACCTAAAACCCCGTATGCCGAATGTTTTGAATTGATTTGATGCTTTACAATTAATCAGGTGTTAATTTTGTGTTCTTGATACTGCCCAACAATTTACGATGCTAAATCCCATTCATAACTACTTCGCATTACCTTACATGACTGTTTACTAATTAGGCGTCTTGTGTCACACATGTTGGTTTGTCTGCAAAATGGCAATGAATAAGTGCTGGAAGCTCCAAACTTCTTATGGAGAGTTGTTTATGGCTGGCTGTGTTGTCATACTCTCTTATTCTATATTGGGGTTTGTGAAACAGACTTATCTGGAACTGTTTCAAGGGTTTGCCTTGCGGATAATGTGAATGGCTCATTTTTATATGCGGTTACTCGCCCAGCCAGGCGTTTTGATTGCTAATGTTTAACTGCCAGACTAGACGATACAGCAATGGTTTCGTCCAGCACACGGGATATTTCCGTATAGACGACGCAGAGGATTACGTCAGTTTGTCGACTCAATCATACTTGATGGAAAGAACTGGTGTTGTCAGCATTTGTGCCACAAACTGTTTGTCATGTGACGTACAAGGTCATTCGCGGACTGATTTATGTTCGGTCTCCAGTCCACGATCGTTCGATCGATGGTCAGACACCATTACGACCATGCTACTGTGTTTACCGATTAACTGACCCGTTTGACAGTGTACATCTTGAACAGATCAGAAGGTGCTGTTTCAAATCTAGTTTTCAACATATACATTACACAACCTCTGTAGAACTTATTTTACACATATCCGTTTACTTCGTAGATATCACAAACAACTGTATGTACACCGTACCTTACCTTGTCTAAGGAATCATCGATAACCTTAGATTCAAGTAGATAATGAAATCCTTGAAAAACCTCATCAGAGGTTTTTTATTCGTTCATTCACATTATATTTGACCAACCAACACGATGAGCATTTTTTAAATTCTCGTTATGTTGTTCTTCACTTTCCTTGACTTCCTTAAGTTCAATGGTCGGAAAGAGCTAGAAACAAAGTAGAACTGTTAGTGTGGAGCGGATTGGAGGAAGTAGAGAGATTTTGTGTGAAATATAAAAGAATGAATTGAAAGTTAATCCATCTTTTACACAACGACCGACCCATCGCGTATGCGGCCTCTAGGCGTCTTTTTCCATGTGGACCAGGTAATAAGCATGGGGATCGTAAAGGAATGGCTATTTTGAATCATCGTGACTCGGTCCATCGTATGCACATTCAATCACGTTAATCATAATCCCTCAGGACTTTGGAGAGAGGTCGAAATAACCCAGTCGATGCCTATTATATCGTTCCAGTGGTTTGTTTAAAAATCAATGCAATCTTTAGTCTGATCAAGAATCCGGTTTAAATCATTTTGGAGATTATTATCACCTGTGGCTCCTTGCCGCCAGGTAGCATTTCGATCAACTTGCTGTCTTTACCCAACACACTTCTAAATTTTCTAATACGACTGATAGGTTGATGGTTTCCACAGAAAGCTGATATGGTGAAGTCTGTGTGACCGTTCACTGCATTTGTTGAGAGTCCGCATTGATATACCTAACGTTTGTTCTAAATACCCCTTTACTGGTTGCTGTGTAAGTTTTAAAGTTGTTCTCTATATCTCTTCGCTCTGGATTATCGATGCTCACTTATAACGTTCAGTCTACTTTCACACTCAACGTTTGTTATGTCGAAGTCGCCGTATTTTCACATAGCTTTAATTATCTTTAGTTCTCGTTCTTATTTTGCAGTACTTCTCTTGATGAACCAATTTGCACGAACTGTCTTGCTGTAAGGTTGAATGATTGTGTAAAACCGAGCAACACAGTCTCAGTACATTTTAACTATCCACTTTTTGAGCACAAACCTCGTGGTTGTGTCTTGAGATATATGACAGTTCTCTGTTTGTTTTCTTCACATTGGAGGTACAATACCACAAAACTTCCGATTTTTTTCCATTACTTTCTTCGTAGATTGGGTATTCCAACCCTCAGACGCTAACGGATACGTCCTCGCGCATCAAACAGGGGCACTGCAAAGGTGATATTACGTTGTTACGGCCCACTCTGTTCGCCAGCGTCCCCACTGTGTTAGAGAGGATATCCAAAGCAGTCTGGGAGAAAGTGAATGCTGGCGGCGAGTTTTCTAAAGCAGTAAGTTTCACGTTTGACAACAGATCAGTGTTTGCAGTGCACATGTACGAACGTGTTACTCTTTATCAGTGTGTTGTGTTGTTTGAGCTGTACTCTGAGCTATTTCTTTTTGTCAGGCACCAATTTTTTCAGATCGAACTGTGTCTATCCTGGCGTGCACTAATCCACATGCGGGAGCCCGGTGGACATCTTTAAAAATGTGCTATTCCATCGAGCATATGCATAACATCGTTTTGCCCAGGGCATGCATCAACTAACGTCTTGTTTTTCCTTTAGTCTGATAATCCAAATCTCCACCGAACGGCGAGTATACTAACGAGTATAATGTTTGCTATCGCGGTTTGAATATTCTGGAAATCGTCTGTTGTTTAATTTGCAGATAATCTTTATATAATCCTGTGACTGGAATCACCTTTCTTGTCTACGGACGTGAAATATTTTTACGACAGCTGTGTATATAAGTTTGTTCCTGCTCGAAATCCCGTTGACATTCAGATACTAGGTGACACAGTCGGATGGAGATGATCGAACGTAACAGTGATGTTTACTGGTTGTGGATAATTCCTTCGTCATCTGCGTAATAATCAATATTCATCCGATTCATGAGTCTAACCGTTTAATTGATTAGATAAGCCCAAACGACGTAATCAGTTATTTTTTATGGCGATGTATAACAAACCGACATCAGTTGCTGTCCCTGCTTACCGTGGAACTGAAATCAACGTCGGTTATGAATTGGCTCTTATTTCTGTTCAACAGTTGTTCCGTTTTGCCTACGACTACAAATGCCGTCGTATCCACGGCGGCTTTCCCAGCTTCCTCGTCGATCGACTTATCTTCCGTCGTGTTCGGTCGTTGATGGGTGGTCGTATTCGTTATATTGTGAGCGGCGGGGCCCCACTTTCCGAAGATTCGCAACTGTTCGCAAACATTTGTTTGGCCCCTATCATCCAGGGGTAAGTGTTTAGATTTCTGAACGTAAGTGTTGGTGAGTGTTTAGCTTCTAGAATTTTACCAAATTTGGAAACAGGCTCGATGCTTCCACTCTCACTGTTTGAATTGACGATAGTCTGTTTTGTTCGCACTTGTCAAAATCCTGCAGTCTTAGCGGTGGTTGGTAAACGATAGCGGATTTACGCATAATCAAACCTTTTTGATAGACAGGGTTACGTTATAGCTAGTCTATATGCAACCGCTTCGGGGCTATAGGAGCAACTGCGTGATTGACACGTGAGATCAAAAACCAATGCCTCAGGTTATAGCCAGGTCGGTAGGCCTTGAAGAATAAGCAGTCTTGAGGATGGTTTGGCGAACAGTTTATTTTTAATTATTCATCATCGGGCCAGTTATATAACAGTTTATATCATCATGGTTGTCACAGGATAGGGACCTGGAATGACCAGTATACTTATTTTTTCAGCCACGTACTTCTCAGGCAGAAAAGAAACCTCGTTAATAGTTCGATGCACAGAGCTATGAAAATGTGTACGGATGACAATTGAAGCGGAAATGGCGTTTTTTGGCGAACATTAGCAGAGAACACTTATTCACGAAACCTTATTGATAGGCACATAGAACTGACAACATCGGGAGTTAAACTCCAATCTGTGGAAAGAAAGTTGGTTTAAATGATGCTAAATTGTAAAGGCAAGGCGTTAGTTGAACCGGCCACTCGTAGAATAAATAATGCCATTAAAAAGACTTTCAATGCGGCACAGCTTCGAATCTCATTCAACTCGTGCAACTCAAAGATACGCTGTCCAAATGTGTTACTTCATTTGTGTTTACTCATTCGCCTGCTCCTGTGGAGAAAGTTACGTCGCTCGCAAAACCAGGCGCCTTTCTCAGAGGTGCACCACTCAACCAGGCTGGCTAAAGCCGAGGTGAAGTCAATTTCGAGTACAATTCTGGCCCACCTTGTTGGCTTATGGCACCAAGTCTCACCGGAAGTGGCTTTCCAGCCCATTTACCGCCTGCTCAGGCGTCATTCTAGAGGGAGCAAATGTCATATTCTGGCCACCGTTGATGCGATGGGAATTCGGTTGCGCAATCCATATTTGTGCATACATAAGTTTGTCCAGGCCCTAAGGTTTCCATGAATCCCCGGCATTCACTTGACACCCCCGGAGATCAATTACTTAATTGTCCTCCGTTTCAAAACTGTTTGACGTAATTCTGTGGCCAGTTGCTCTTGATTTTGCTCACTGGACAATCTTGATGATATAGAATGTTATGTAACTGGCCCGATGATGATTAACTGAAAACAGACTGTTCGGCAAAACCCATCTAATGAACTCATGGGAACTATTCAAAATTATGAAATCTTGAGGATCACGAGTCTTATTCGTTGAGTTTTTGGATGTTTTCTTCAAAAAACTGGTATAGATTTTGTATGCTACCGTATGTACTTCAAGCGATGATCACTTCGAGTGATTTAACCGCTATCAGAAAGAGAGATTGACGCACCACATATGTTCCCAGTAGAACGTAAATGTTGTTTATCCTTGTGGATCTTGAGTTTAAGAGTCATCCATCTTGAAGCTCTAGAAGTGACTCCTCAGTTCTACCCCCTTCCTCGATTTGGGCAATCGGACGGTAACACGCCCACGTATTTCATGACCCTTAACATTCATTGCAACATGTCGACAACGTGTCGTAGTGTGGATTTTTAACTTCATGGTAAATATCCATTGCTCGGTGTTCATCTTCTACGTCGTATATGATATATGTATTGGACAGCAACACATCAGTGGTCTTGCACCTATGCTTAATTACCATACAACCTTGGAGAAGGGAACAAGCCTTAGTTACGAAGGATAAGGAGTATAAAGGGAGAGGACGTAATTACCAAAGGAAAACAGTTATGACTAAACTCGAACACTTGTAGACACACTTGTAGACAAACCGATTTATGAGTGGAGGTAAGGCGTCATCAGCGTGCCATCTTTTTTGCGGCTTTCACTGCTCTACCTCATAGACAGCTCGGCAAAACAACGACAACATTCATCCCATTGAGCCCGACTAGCGATCATCTCACCTAAAGACTAGAGCAATTGATTCTATGAATCGCAAGGAACTTAGCCTGGTACAGAACCTGGTGTAACACACACACGTAGTACCTTTTGATCAGGCTCTTAGTTGTTATGATAATGCATTTACATAATGTACTTATATGTAAGAATATTTTTATGTATTCAGACCTACCGGGCCATTTTCAGTATCAAATGTAATGTGCTTACTGGTCCGAACAAGAAGGCGCTGTGTTGAACCTGTCTGGTAATCGCGACACAAATGGTTGATTAGTTTGGAACTTTGTCTAAATGGGCGTCCCAGCTTTATCGCTCTTCGCAGACCATGCTCACAAGGAGCCTGAAGAGATCACGTTAATCACCTAGTGCTGCTTTTAACCAGCACTGTTTGTAAAACCGGCAATCTTTCCCTTTTCTACTCCACGATGTTCTGACAACACTTTCGCGTTTTTCGATATCCTCCTGTGATTATGCGTCACTTTCAGTCACTGCTGTTTATCTCTGGACCACATCCTTCTTCACCTTCATCCCAATGTGTTCCGGCTGCTTTCGTCTACTGGTACGTACCAATCCAAATCTGCGTCGAGACCCCATCGCGATGGTTCCATTTCCACTCTGTCCCATTGCTGTAGAACAATCGGCTTATTTCGAACCATTA
>JTDE01004530.1:8148-37527 GCA_014338405.1 Paragonimus skrjabini miyazakii | reverse complement strand
CTTCTCAATTGCGCTTTGAAGTGCGCAGTAGTTCTGGTCCACGGAGCCATGTACCAGAAGTAATGAACCTAGGTAGCTCCTCAGGCCTTCGAAATCAGCCTGATTAAAGTTTCGGAGTGTGGACTTCTTTGCTGATTGTTGTAACCAGTAACGGATAAGATCAAATATGAGCAAAGGGTGGTTACTATGTCCAAGTAGTGATTTGATGATCACTCTGTCTACCAGGTGGCTCTCATTAGTGATAACTAGGTCGAGCAGGAAGCGAGTCTGGCCAGGACGATGCCGCGTTGGGGCGTTGACATGCTGTGTCCATGATCTCCGTCGTACCAGCGTTGATAAGGAGGTCACATTCCTGGTGGAAGACTGATGCCCAGTTCATTTTCGGTGCATTCAAGTCGTCCATTATAAGCGGATGAGTAAAGTTTTGTTGGCCTAAGAAGTTGTTTAGGTTTACAAGAAGAGTGTCATCATCAGAGAGGTCAGATGAGGGAGAGCGATAGATAACCTCCACTAAGAGTGAGTCTCGTCCTCGCAAAGCCAATCGAAGCCACAGAGCGTCACATTTATCGAAGGAATGAAATCCACCGATCACCGTGTGTGTTGGGAGACAATGCTGAAGGAAAATCGCAGAACCCCCCAGTCTCCCTCGGGCGGAGTCAGCTCGGTAAACTGAATACCCGGGGACACTCAGTTCACTGTCGCTGATGTCACATGTAAACCAGGTCTTCGTGAAAGCAAAAATGTGGGGTTGTGTGTCATGAGTCAACTGTCTGATTTCCGGTAACTTATTGAACAAACGCAGACAGTTCGTATACATGCATTTGAGAGCTACTTCTCCACATAACTTGGCGAGAAAAGAGATAGGAGAGTACGTGGAAAGAGTCGGAAAAGAAGATCTAGAATTGGGGAGGATGGCGGTGTTGGACTCGGTCTGAGCTCTCGAGTGGCTCTGTTGTCCATCTTGTGAGGCTGCGGACGCGACGTCACAGCTTGTGCGCACGTAAACGTCCCTACAGGGCGCTTGACCCGCACTTTCGGTGTCGCAACTTTCAACCCTTGTGCACCTGCTAAATTCCACTATTTCGGGGGATGTTTGAGAGTTCTCACCCAAGGAAAATTTGACTTCTTTGTCTTCTGAATTCAGGGCTTAAAGAGATGCAATGTGCGCTGTTTAATTGGGTCACCGATAGAAATACCCTGTGGGACGGACAAACAAAATATTTTTGTTTGAGTCACAGATGGCGACCCCAGCAGGTTCCTATTGTTTCGAATCCCAGGAAGGAAGAATTTCCCACGGGGCTTATCGGTGGTTTTTGGCTTAGGTAACTCGGGAAACGGCCTGGGTACAGTGTCTTCAACGGTGGTGCCCATGCTTGAGGAGTAATTCGTTGGGATGGCAACCACGGAGAGGACATCCCTGCGTTTCTCCACAGACACATAGGTCGGGGTGGGCTCCATCGGGTCAGAAACTACGACCTAAGTCTCAAGCTGTATTTCCTGGTCTGCCATGATGAGCGACTTGGTTTTACTGCGCTGTTCACGTCTCGCTCTCTCTTGCCGAGAGCGATCAAAAGACACGCCTTTCAAGTGGGCGTTGGCGGATTACATAATCGCCGTTTTTCCTACTACAGTCTCAGGATTAGGTATGGCTGGCAAGGTAACCAAGACGCTCAATGACCTTTTGGTTGTCTTAGCGCGTAACCTGCTCGCCAGCACAAGATTGGCAACGTCTGGGGTGAATTAAGATGTTAGGACTAACTTAGCGTGCTCGGTTGGAGAAGACATTGAGGAGAATCTACCCCATAAAACAATTCTCCTGTTTCTGAGAGCTCTCTTTCATATTGGTTGCTGCCTCCACTATCTGCGCAGTTGATAGGGCAACTGCCTTCTTGGTAGCTGCAACCCCAGAGAGAGCGACCGCTAATTACTCATTCAAAGACTGAAGTTCTAACTTCATTTCTGACAAGATCTGTTGGTACTCCTTCAGTCTAGTCTCCATGGAAGAAGTGGAAGGGCAAACTGTGCCAGACAGAGTCCAGCATTTACAGATGTTTGTGCTGGTGTTTATATAGGCCAGCGCACTCGAAGTGATACCACTTTTGGCACTGGTGGCACTGCATGCCGTTTTGTACGGACATTTTGCACCCGTGATGGCCGCAAATGCTCGCCATCACAGCGAGTGTTTATTGAGTCCCAGTACTACTGGATTTGACCTGGGTCATTGTCATAGGCAACAAGCAATATACGATATAGAACGGATACAGAAACAGACACAATTTAACCCAAAAATTTCAATCAATATGTTATACAGTAACGAACAACAGTGAACGTATGCAGCTGTTTGATGCTCAGGGCACCAATGAGACAAAAATATGAGTAGACAACAGCAAGAGAATTCAAATCAAATTTCGAGTTACCCGCCGAAAACTGGCGGATGACATGAAAGAGATTGAACTGAAAATAACCAATATTCATGATCACTTGAAATGTATTCCGAATCAAACATACAGTAGTCTTTTCAAACAATCAACCAGCTGTTGTTAATATCTGCTAATAAAGGGTTACCGTTGCCTGCCGCGGCTGGTTTCAATTACGCGATGATGCATACTCTATTGCGGTATGATATTCCTATCAGAGAAGATCAAGACGATTGTGATAAAAAGAAGGTTGATCACATATATATGCTTAATATGTGATACAGATTTCTGGTACGCCGCCAGCTACCTATTGTCCAAGTTCGGAAAACATGCCAACAACCACTAAATGCGGTACTGCTGGTGTTTGCCGATTAACAAAAGAAGAAAGTGTTGCGCAAACTCTAGAACAATTATTCGAACCTGTGAGATATAAAGAGCTCGGGACTAAATGGGTGAAGCATGTTTTCACGAAACAGGCAACACCTCTCGAAATGAATCAACTTGAACAAGAGGTAGACCGACTTTTGAAGATTCGATGCAGTAGAAAAAAGCCTCTGTGCCTTATTCGGGAAGATGTGTTAGAAGATCTTATTAAAGAAATTCTGAGACAGGTACATGAGTGGTGCATTTCAGGACGTAATTTTTTCAGAGATTTCAATGATTGATACAAAAGTCTAAAGATGGAAGCCCACGAAACTTTGCTCCTAGTTTGGTGAATCTTCCAGCAACAATAATGAAAAATTTAGCAGATATCACAGCACTCCATAAATTGTCACGAATCATGAGGCAGAAGCGTAAAATAAGTCGTTATCCGGCATGTAGCGAGCGGAAGGGAAAAGTGAAGAAAGAAAATAGCGCACACAGTTGTGTTAAATAAAAGTCTTCTAGGCAGTGACAAATTCTATGACTAGATTGCGACAGAACTCGAACAACCATAAGAGGTTGCTATGTGAGAACCACTAGCAAATTTAGACCTGCTCACCTATTTAAATTTAAATAGGTGAGAATCTATTAGGGTTTTTAAGCAATGCCTAGATCTTTCCTGAGTTCGTTAGTTGATACTCGAGTGTCAACTAACGAACTCAGGAAAGAAAGGCCCTTTATTATTTAGAAAACCAGTAAGAAAAATGCTGCCGTCCAATGGAGACTCGGAAAAGGAGACTGCAAAGCTCCACAAAATCACGCTGTATACCACCGTGAGCCACCAAGACAAAGAATTTTTCGACGAGTCCAACGTCAACTAGAGTGAGTAAGAATAAAGTCACCACGAGGCCTTTGAAATTCAGGTGAAAAATTATCAAGGATCTTAAGTCGCTGCTCATAAGCCAAATGTCACAGGCTAATGACCAGATCGGCAGTTGCCCGCTGAACACATTCGACAGAGAGTTTGTCTTTCCTTAAGCCGGTATACACGACGTAAACGGCCTATTCAAGTAGTAGTCTTATATAAACCCCCCGAAGCGTTTGAACCGTCCTGTTGTCTGGACCGGAAAAATTCCATTCCATCATTCAAAGGGTAGCGAATCCCCGTTTTGCAGCCACCTCAAGATGATCGGCTGGGTATAGATTAGACGAGATCTGGATTCCAAAATCGATTTTCGTAATGTTCATTGCGCTGAGTGCAATGTGAAGCAACAAGGCATTTCAATTTTAAATCCAGGACTTGATAAAGGCCTGTTGATGGCCTGATTCTTGACTGTTGTGATCCGGAGATTGACCAGACCGCGATTTCTGTCGACGCGGATGCGTTTGGTAGCTGTCTAAGGGTAGGAACAGAAAAAAGGAGATGACAAACGCTGTTTGCCTTGAAGCCAGCATATCATTTTTCGATTAGTACAGAGTAGGATAAAGGTTGCTGTAACATTTATCTAGCTCTTTTTTGATTACATCTACGATGGGGGCCTCAACAATCTTTGCAGACAGTTTATTCCACGAGTTGACCAACCGGTTAGTGGAAAAAGTTAAATCGAACAGCTACTCGTGATCTTGTTTTCTTTGTCGTGAACCTATGACCTCTTAAATCTCTATCCTTTATCACGAGCAAACATGTCAGGGGACTTGTGACGGTATGATGGGTAATCTTATATACTTCAATAAGATCACCTCTTACCCTCCGGCGTTCGAGCAAGAATAAGTTTAACGAGTTTATTTGGTCTTGGCAGCTTAGACCCTTCATACCCCACAACATGCGTGTGGCGCGCGATTTTGTACTTTTGTCCTTTTTGAGATATGGTGACCAAGCTTGGGCACAATATTCCAAGTGAGGGTGAGCTATGGCCGACTGCAGTAGGATGAACACTGCTGAACATGGGTTGGCGATTGCGGATTTTAGTCAGTATAACGTCAGCCATGTTTTGTTGCGGCTGCGGCACACTGAGCAGATGGAGCAAACGTGCTGGTGACCTGGATACCTTAGTCTCTCGTTTGCCGTTTAGTTGCTGGTTCAACTGTCCGTCCATGTGCATCCCTTATATACTTGTGGGTCAGCTAGGAATCATTGGCGACAATATGACTTTTAAGAACACTCACCCGCAAATCCCACCTTAATGTCCATTCGCAGATCTTCAGAACTCCCTCTCAGAGGGCGTCTGTCTCCGACGCATTTCCCACCAGCTTTATATCATCTGCCTACAGGTGACGTGGGCTAACCACTTTGTTGATCATGTCATTTATATCTACAAGGAAAAACAGAGGGGCGACGAAAAACCCTTGTGGTACTCTAATTAACGGAGAACCTTTATCCAACAATACTCCTCTTACTCTCTCCCTGCACGATCTTTCAACTAGGAACGTCTGGATCCACCTACAGATTCTAGGGGATATTCCTGGTTCTCGCAGCTATCCAGCCCAACAGCCTGCGATTAACGGAATCTAAGGCTTTCTGGAAATCTAGATAGCACACCTCGACCACTTTCCCTCTATCCAGCTTCTCTGCAACGGTGTCTAAATACGTCAGCAGATTGGTAAGACAAGCTCCACCTTTGAGAAAGCTATGTTGAGGCGCTTTGAAAAATTTCTGCCCGTACAGAAATCGACAGATTTTCTGTCGTAATATACGTTCAAAGATTTTGCTGACGACAATAGTCAGGCTTACTGGTCTATAATTTCCGACCTCTGACCGGTTACCATCTATGAAGATTGGAATTATAGTGGCTTGTTGCCAGTTCCTCACAACGACCCCTGTTTTTCATATGAAATTGAATAGTTGGGCAAAAGGCGACGCCAGCAATTTGACTGAAGGTTTTAGGATAGCTGGAGGGATTTGGTCGGGTCCTGCGGACTTTGTACTGTTTAATTGGGATATTGCTCGCTCAACGTCGTGAGGCGCTATGTCGTGATCTATCATGGCCACACCCATGGTGTTAGAGTAAAGCTCAGGTGCTCCGTTGTCTGGCCGATAAGTATTTGAAACTGTGCCTGGAAAGCGTTTGCTATGCCTTTTTCAGTCGATGAAATCTTTCCAGTATTGGAGAGCGTGGTCCCACTTTCCTTTCTTAGAGAGTACATGGACTGAGCATAACCGTAAAACCTTGGGGTTCTTTCTAACATCACGTGCATTGTCGCAACCCCCACAGACTGACTGTTATGGGCAGACTGCAATCGTCTGATCATCACTCACCGACGTCAAGATCTGTTTGCGGCGTACTAGGATTACTGGCTATTCACGTCAGCATAGAGTAAGACGTTTCTGGAAGTTTCGCTCAGAAGGTTGTTGATGTATATAAAAAGCAAAATAGGGCCGAGCGCTGACCTTCAGCGGGCTCCCTAAGAAATCGCGGAGAAAGATAGAAAGTGTGATCTGATATTATTCCCGAAAGTTCTATTATTACGAAAGAAGGCAATCCAGCATGCATCTCTTCTTGGAAGAAATAAGCTTCCAGTTTTTGTTTGAGGGAGCCATGTGGTACTCGGCCAAAAGCTTAAACTAAGTAGGAAAAGATAGTACCTGAGGTGAGGTTATTGACGCTGGCTTCCATGGGGTTGCCCAGGCAGATATGTCTATTTGTTACGCACGGACTTTTGAGGAAAACATTATATTGAGCGGAAACAAAAATAAGTTGATAAGAGGTTCCCAAATATGGAATGCTATAACTAACGTTACTTTATCTTGCATCGAATGTTAGTAAAGTTGGTTCTTCACCAGTGGGCCTTGGAGTGTTGGTCGCCTGTTTTGGATAAAGACGTGACCGTAGCTGTTTTTTAGTGATTATATGGGATGCTAGTCAAATGTGTCAGTTCCAGCGGTTTGTGTTGGAGTTCTGCTAGTCCGGCCGCCGTACTTTAAGAATCCTATGTTGGGTTCTTTATAAAGCGATCTTTCGGAATCATGTATAAGTCGACTGAATTATTAGTTGTAAACGTATTGTTTTGAAAGGGCAACAATAAGGTTTTAATGTTCATAGCTTCAAAAACATGAGGTAATGCGACGTTCCGGCGGTATGACAATGTACACTACCGAAGAGTTCCCCTTGGATACTTCGGCAACCACTTTGTTGGTCGGATTAAATCTACCCGACGTACAGTCAAAAATGAATAGAGAAAGGTTTATTCCCCCTCAGGCGATTCTTGAATTAAAACGTTTTTGTGCTATCGGCATGATATTTTGTAGTATGTGCTAACATATATTTCCATAAATATATTAGTGCCTTGTATATATATTTGTAACTTATCTTAACTTTAGTCACATATTCTATATGTGTCGTACATTGCTCAAAGCGCGTTAAGTCACTTATAAGTTTATAAGATCGATGTAAAAGCTTAGGAACCGAATCGATTTCTAAAATAACGTGCATTTGTTAAACCGCTCACTGCTTACAATAATTTTTACATAAACTTTTCCTACAACGAACTACTCATTTCAAATTTGCGAAAAGCAATCCTAGCGATGGTGAAAATACTTTGCGTTTTCAAGAACTTTCTTAGGTTTTATTTTAAAATGGTAAATCGTTAAGTAAGTATTCATTTTAAGGTCTGAGTTCTAGTATGCGTTGATTCCAGATCTAACAGTTCCTCAATCTTAAATTAACGCATTTCAAAACTGTAGCAGCAAAAATGGCAATAGAAACAAATTTTTATTGGCTTTTCACTGTAAAAACAATAACTTTGCCAACTACAACTTGAGGCGTTGGAACGGTAAATTTGAGGGAATCTTTAGTGCAGCTGCATGTCAGCCACCAGAAAACACAGATGTTCACGAGAACCCCTGTGAACTTTGAAAATTTAAATTGGCTTTAGAATGGCCACGGGTTATTCTCATTGGTAACAGCTTAAATTTTGTTATCTTGAAAAATGTCCTTCAACCCTGAAGGTAACGTAAGTTTAGTTTACAGCAACGAGCGCGGTGTTTACGCCAATGCACCAGCCTTGGTGTTTGCTGTTTTAGTAAACTTACGTTAAAAACCTTACGTAATTGGATATGGAGCTGATGGAATTTAAGATTTCAAGGGGTTAAAGTTGTTCCCCACACATTCCTTGAATCCTTGAGTAAGCGCCTTAAATAATCTATAGCGGATCACATACCTTCTGTTTGCACCGTCAAAACACTTCTGTAATACATGAAGTGCATACATAATACTAAAAGGTTTAATACGTATACAGTTATTTGTGTCCGCGTATTATGCGTACCTCTGCGTATATAGTGTTATATATTAGTATATATATGTGATGGTTCCAGAAATACAGAAATGAAGTAGTTGAATTAGCTCAACCCCAGAGCTAGCTTCGACGCAATAGTAATAACGACCGAACTATGCAAAGCAAGTAACTTATCCTTTGAGCGCAATTGTACAACCTGTAGTCAGCAATGTAATAAAACAATAGTAATGAGAAATCGGTTCAGTGACAATCACCACAATATATTTCTGATCAGTCGGCATTTCTTATAGGGTCTGGTATCCCTTCTGTGTGCTTCGAACAACGGCTCACTGCAAACTTGGAATTGTCGGTTTTTATTGGTCTTTTGTTGGTCACGTGGATTCCATTTTGGTGAAATGATTGGAATAACACGACCTATAAACACAACTTTAATTATGAGGTCTTTATATTATACGATTCAAAGTAAGTGTAAAGTAGCAGAATACGTTGGCTGAGTTCACTGGAGTATTTTAATGAGCAGGTGATGATTTCAGCCGTTGGCCTTACGCGTCAGTATTTATAAAACTAACGATCTAAAATGGGGGTAACCGGATAGGTATCCGAAAATATACAAAGCGCATGACAAACGTGCAAAGGGGGGTTCGACGATAAATACAGGCGGGGTGGAATAATGGAAAATGTAATGATCATTGACCACCATATGACGGAAGAATCATTCATTAGCCTCAAACAGTGGTACCAGTCTTTATGATGTATTAGAATTGGCATATCTTTGGAAATATGGGAAATGCAACAAAGTGTGATGAAAACTGCCAAAAAGAAATGGTTCTATCCGATGTAAATTATACACGTCAAGTTGTCGGATGGACAAAATAAATCTGACCAAACTCTGAAAAAATGAGAGCACACGGTAATGACACAAACCATGGTGGTGCTGTAAAAACGGCATATTCTCATAAATATAAGGATACCCGTTAATAAGCTTTTATAAAAATACTGTGTAGCGAACAGGCTCGTTTTCGGTGATTCATCATCAGGCTAACTACATCACGTTTATATCACACATTTTACAGAGGAATCATGAAGTGGGTAAACAGGGAGTGGGTGATTAATGAGTTCAGTCAATTCAATGTCACAGGGCATCAAGTACCCACTAAAACAATGATTTTTGGCAGGCTAACAAGGTGGGGAATGGCCAAGGCAGATGCAAAATCTGAACAAAACGCTTCTAAACGCATAGAGGTGGGTTGTACCGGCGAATTCTAGTAGCTCTTGCTGTTGGCAGAATCCTATGCCTCACCGCCCTCGACTGAGTAGTCTTAACTCGCTAGACTAGGTAAAAGTGCGTCCGTCATATTTTAAGAGTAGTTTGAATCCATCAGGTGCAATGGTATGGCAATGTTGACAGATTTCGTTATTCCACTGAAAAGGGCGTCATTCTTGCAAGTTTTGACGAGAGTAGCTAAATACCTGTTTATTAAAAGACCATAAAAAAGAATTAATGAAGTTGGCACAGAAAGCTTAAATTTTTGAAAAAATGTAAGTTTATAGGCTACGTCAGTAATCTTCTATCTGTAACAACACAGACGATAAAAAATGGCAACTAAACAGTAAACAAACTTTATAGTTTAAACTTGACTAAAACTGTAAGTTTTGATCATAAATTCACAAGCCTAAGAAATGTAACTTATAGTGCTACTCTACTTTCGTGGCAAATTTGAAAGTTTACGTTTTAATAAACATTGCTGCTAAAAAGTTTTGCCAGAAGCTTACTAAAACTGTCTAAAAATCGAAGCGCTTAATAAAATAACTTAACGCACTATAACACAAACAAAATATAATGCGGTAACTCTGATGTTGTCATTATCACAACTGGGAGTTAAGATGTAGCGTTACTTGTGTTACACGATTCAAATAAGCAGAAGTAAACTAGAATGATGTTATCAAACATAGCTTTATTACTTCAGCCACTTATTAAATTGAACTATATTCTAAAGAGAGACTCATGATGTTTGCATAACTTGTAAAAAAGCAGTAACTGTCAACAATGCCAGCCGTGTTCCACTTATTTAAATACAGTCTATATGGTACGTATTCTGGAAATTTTAAGCTTTGCGGCAACTGCACTAGTCCAAGCCAGCAACTTTCACAATTGTATATATGGTTTCTGATACCTGCATTTTTGACAGTATAAATCTAAACGATTTATCACCACACGTGACTGAATACCACAGTATACTGCAATAGCTGCACGCTCTAAATAACATCCACTAATTAATTGTTCACTGATTTTTAATCAGCCTTCTCAAACGGGCTAAAAATTTGTTGTAGCATAATAACCATCCATTGGACATAGGAAGTGTTATAATCATAGACGAAACCCTTATTTTGAAGGACCGTCACTCTGTATACTTTGATAGTTATGATTTTTAAATATATTTTGTCAGGTTAGGTGATTCCCCCACTTCACAGTTAATGAATGTTACATTGGTAATCACAGTGAAGATCAACAAAAAGTCCTTAGATCATGGCCGATTTACGGAACAAAAGAGTAGACTGACTTACTTGGTGGGTAATACTTTAGGAGAAATGGATACTTCACAAAATGAAGGAAGGCGAGTGCTGACTGAACGCTATTCGCAATTCGAATATATAAATAATTATTGAAGTAGTCGAGAGCTTGACCAAAGATGGAAATTTGGCGGAGTACAGGTTATGGAGCTAAAAATACTGACGGTTTGATAGACAGCAAGAAGTGATTTTACATAATCTTCTGTTTGATGGTAACGTTCTCATTTTTTGCACAGAGTCGTGTAGATGTGAAACCGATCGATTGAAAGCCTCTGCTGTTATAAAGTAAGAAGTATGTTGTGTACGAGGCAAAAATAAACGTGAAGGTTAAGAGCTAAATATTTTCAGATTTTCTGAACAGTACTCGACCTGCGTTTCTAAGTTGATTATCTGGACAGATTGTATAATGAGTTGTCAAAACACCCTATGCATTTAAACCAATTTAATGATATATATATAGTCCACATTTATACAGATGGCAGAAACTATGGAAAAAACGTTGTGTGGAATAACATCTGCCACCATCCGCCAATCCTAAAAAGAACAATCTTTCGAATACTTAAAATAGTAACGAAAAATGTAGGGCACAGAAACATCAAGTGTTAGAACAATAAACGCAAACGTGCCGTACGTGAAGTAAAATGCAAGGCTAACAAAATTACCAGAAAATCCGCATTCGGAATTGAAATACATGCAAAATCACCTAGAAAAAACACGTGGTTGCAACTAATGTATATAGAGCAACCACCCGACTTTCAGTAGATTCACAATCACGTGAGTTTTTTAATACATTTCAACGAGGCGGCACAACAATATGGCATCTTTTCTTTTGAGTTATATGGAGATAATGAAACCTTCACGAATTTCTGTCAAAATCAAAGTCTTACGTGATTCGTTTTTTTGACTGGCATTAATTAAGGAGATTAAAAAGAGTGATCCAATGAGTATCGCTCAAAAAGACGATAAAACTTTACTTGTAAAAAGACTTCGAAAGTCACAGGCATAATTCTGACTACAAACGTCCGGATTCTTGTCGGTTGCGGAGACCCTTATTGGTCAACGTCGAATTTTTTACTTTGGAAGTGACGAAACAGTTAAAGAGATCAACGTCTTCTTTTATCTCATTGTATGCTCTCTATTTATTCACATTATGCTACCATTAACTAGAACAAGTATTTCGTAAAAGGAAGCAGTAACCGTAGAAGAGAGGGAACTGTAAGCCTAAACAATGCAGAATATAAGATCAAAAGTATACTGTCACGACAAGTAGTTCACAACAAGTTAGTTGATGACACTTATAAGCATGTATGGCAGTTTGGCCGCTAACGTGATCAAAGTTGAATGTTTTTATAACTCAATTATAGACGATTACTTTTAACTTTAGTGCTTTTTGTTAAAATTTCATTGGAAAAAGTTAGAATCTACTTTCTTTCTTCTCTCTAGGTTACTATTGATTGTCCAGAACAAGGTATGCTTCTAAAGCGCATTCTGGATCACTACAAGATGGAATTTGTCGCTTATGAGACATTACTACGTTTTTCCAATGCGTTTATCGGGCGTAAAAGAACTTCTTGGCAACATTGGAAAAAGGATCGACAAAAAAAAGTATTGGCACGGGTTTTTTCTCAGAGTATTCAAGAATATACATGTAAACTTGAACGTATACTAAAACAACTATCTGTCTGACTAGGCTGGCCTAGGGTTTTAGGCAGCAAATGACAGTAGGAACTAATAAAAATACTTTATAAGAATACTGTTGAAATATGTCAATTTAATCAATGAGATAAAATAAGTTTCAGTAGAACAGTTAGTAATGGATACACCGTCAAGTGCAACACATTGCCATTTCTCACAGCATTATTGGTCAGGGACGCGATAACAGGTTGTTGCAACAAGTTTCGAATTCCACACCAACAAAAGTAATTTGTACGTAAATGGCAACAAAAAAACGTGAACAACACTAATGTGTGAATTGTTAATTGATGTATGTTAAATCGCCTTTAAAACAGATGTATTGCTTCTCTGTTATATCAATTCTTCACTCTATTATGTGCTGTGTCACAACTGGTGACAAACCAGTCTTTCTTCGTCTTTCATTATTACAGTCACAAAACTCAGAATTGGTTTACTCATAGTTCAAGATGGTTCTATTTAAATTCGGATCGTGACAAAGACTGCGGGACTGGAAAATAAACGTTGTTACTTTGCTATGACAGAAACCTGTAAAGTTTACTGAACATCAATTACATTTTGCGATTTTCATTAGACATTATCCCATCAACTTGGCGTGTTTACGGTTATTGCTCTTTATATATCTTTAAGCTCAGAAAACATACAAAACGACCTCCATTATGGAATATTGTTTAACATGACTTTCTCCTGATGTTGGGTCGCGAAGTAAACGTTTCTTTTAGTAGTCTTTTCGTTTTGCGATGCGGCTTATAATCAGTGAGGCACATCGTTATCACAGAATTGTTCACTTGATCGAATATATCTGAACTTTGCTAAGCTGGGGGTATTTTTTTTATGTAGAAGGAGAAAACGTCCGTCCAATTGTAGTCTGTTCAACTTCATGTGGCCTGTTGTAAAAAGTGCTTATCTTCCTGTGGTCACACCAGCCAAACAGAATGGGCAGACAGCAAAAACATACAACGTTGAGCTGTAGTTTACCCCGAAGATTTTGTTATGGTAAACCAAGATGTGTACAGCAATTGACAGTTTATTTCATACTGCAGAACTGTTGCTATAATGACGTTCGTTATTATAAAAATGAACCTCTTCTTTATAAGAAGATTGACTAGCAGGCGACATCTTCCTTCTTATGATGACAATCTTGTTATAGCAGTGTTTAGTATGGAAACTTTATATGATATTCAAAGATTGAGTAAAACATTTCTACAACCACTCTTGGTCTAATGTCAAGTTACAATTCACTGCAAAAGCTTTAAAATTTTAACAGACAATAATTAGTAAGCAGTTCATGCAACTTATACAGAATTACTCATATGATACTTACTGAGTTTTGTTTAAGTCTTCCATTCTGGTGCTTACTATCCCTAGATATTACCTCTTCAATACCAGACAACATTCACTACGAATTTTGAGGATATAATGAAAAAAAACAAAAGGGGTATGATGTAAGCATGAAAGAGACAGAAACTACAAAATCATTAAAGGCAGCGTTGAACATTTTGTCAAATTTTTAGATCAATGGAAGTCTAAGATTTACGTGTAATTGCTTTCGTACTCATAATGATAGCATGTGAAGGTTAATTGTGACCACCACAGCGAAACGCAAGAGATGCAGATTAGTATGACATATTTTTGTGACTGTTCGTCTAGTAACTAAACTTCAGTTACTCGTAGCTGTGTTGTTGGATAGTAAATGTCTAGCAAGAATCAGCCAGTAGCAAACAGCAGAAGACAGGTTCCACAAAGAGGAACATTATGATCGAGTTCTGCTGTTGTTATAGCCCATCACTTGTATATGCCTTCGATGTAACGATCAACATTATGAGTACAAAAAAGAGAGGCACTTAAGAGTTAGACTACAGCAGACTGTCAACAGTTTAACATATCGTCCTCTATCCGATTTGAGGGTCAATTTTTTTACTTTTAACTGCTACATCACACCTTAGTTGTCATAAATGTATTCGCAGATATTACCGTTTGGTACTGAAGAAGCAATGCGCGAAGATAGTATTTGTCAGTGTCCCATTTTCCTGACTACTATGTTTCAATTTATAAAGGGGCACAATTGTCTTGCGTTTCTTTTGTCTCTACCAGGCTAATATGTCCATACCTATAAAAGTACTATGTGTGTTAATGTCGGTTCCTTAGACTAAAAATGAACCATTAGTAAGTCGTATCGAATCAACTTGATTATCCTTTTATTTCAGATAGCCGAATTAGAGGAGACGAAAAGAATATTAGAATTTCAGTCTGCTGAACTGAAGCACAAAGTGGATCAGTTAGAAAGAAAAAATCAAGAGGCGAAAATGAAACGAGACGCTGCCCGACAAGAAGAGATTAAATTCCATAAAAAGCGTGGAGAGCATCTCAAAGTGAGTCAAGTTTATAAAATCATTGTAATAATCAATAGACGTATTTTGTCGGTGATCCTGTTGAAGAATGTGCGGCTCAACATTGAAGCCTTGCTGAATATATGAAGCTATAACCTATCGCAATATCTGCGATATAATCCAACTTTGCCTGGTGAACTATCAAAAAACCAATTCTTTTGAGTTTTGCTTGCCTGTGTAAGAAATACACATGCGTACACATACGCAGATTTTGGGGGACACGTGTACATCTACTCCGTCCTGATCTGCTGTGTTTGGTGAACCGTTTGATTTAGAACATTTTCGGAAATGCACAGTATCCACTTGCCTCAATGAAGTTGACCTCCAAATATACTTTCAAAAAATTGAAATTTTTGACATCAAAGAAGTTAAACGGAAAACCGAGTTTTACCAAAGTTAGATGTCAGTTTGCTTTTCAGTGTACCAATTTAAGTAATGGTCTTAGAGACAACATTTTTGGAACACACTACGCTTTAACAAACTCAGTCCTGTTACCCGGTCGGTAACAGTCAGTTTCCACTACGTTCGACTTTTTGTTGAACATTGGCGAATATAATTCCTTCTGAAGTGCCACTATGTAGATAGAACGCTGTGAGAAGTTTGAAAATCGTAAGCGCGAAAAATTATGTGACGACTTTGTGTTCTATAATTCTGCAAACGAACTATGCGATATGTTTCACCATTTTGCTTTGATAGTTTCGCACACTGACTGGCTTAATTTTTGTATTTTGGAACTCAAACGCTTTCGTTCTGCGTTTCAGGCAAATACCAATTAATTTTATGAGATATATACCTAGGCATCTTGGTATGTTAGACATTGGAAAAGGACAAACAGATGTCCTTTGAAGTAGCGATCTTTTGTAAGCTTTGCTGATGCACGTCGCAGGTACTTGAGTGATATCTTTCTAAAAGCTCAATCTCTTGTCAGTTTTCAGAAATAGTGAGTGGGGGCACATGTTTCAGCATCTGAACACGAGAGTTAGCGGCTTGACTGTCACTTTTTGTTGACAGTTAACTTATTTATGAGGCTAGTGATTCAACTGTATGTTGTATGTGCTGTTAAAGAAGGTGTTTCTACCATTTTGAGAAGGAAGATTGTTTTGTGTCCGCTGCATCAGTTGAAGAAAGCTAATAGCTCCTCATCTCCTAAAAGATTATTTCGTTTTCTTCTGGAATAGAGTAGATAAACCAACCGCAGAGTTAAACTTAATCACATGGGTAAAACCGCGTGGTGGTCAACCAACAACGTGGTCACGGAATTTGAAGACCCTGACTGCTTCATTGAACAAAGTGGGCAGGTGTCGCTTGCCTGGATGGGGTCCTCGTGATCACTCAAACCGCTGGTTACAGAAGCTATCCGAGATGGCAATGTGTCGCAGTCAGTGGCGTACCTGTATCCATACCGTTTCTAGTTCTTCCGCTTAGACTTGCTTTAATAATGTTCAACCTTCTGAGTAACGTTTCCTTCTAGGATATTCCACGTCACTGTTGAGGTGAGCGGCGGCCCGAGCCACAGTACCTTTTGGTTAGGCTCATGGCTGTTATGATGATGATGAGGATGAGAAAAGTCACAAAGTGACTCGAGAGTTGTATTGTGGGCTTGATACAGATATATATGTATCGGGTTCTCAATGCAATAAACGCTTATTTGACCAAATAATGTAGTGTCAGCACTTCAGCTTAACGGTGTCCCAACATTTATGGCGAGTAGACAGTTTTGTTGCAGCTATACATTTTATGTTTCAGTATACAGTTCTGTCTCTACACAGATTTTTCAAACTAAGTTCAATCTTGTCTTCTGATGAGAAATGTCCTTTATTTACAAGTGGCAATTACCGAAAGATTGGGTGGGCGTACAATTTCGCTACGGGATATATAAACCATCATTACTATTAAATATTACAATGCGCTTTACTCATCATAATCCAGTAAGGACGATGGATCAAGACACTTCACCACTCCACTGTTAGAGTACAGTGCTACAATAGAAAACGGAGCAATTACAAAAAGGTTGCTACAGTATAGATAAACGTCCTGCTCTTGAATATTTTTCGCAAAATGAAGCCAGTTTTTCGGTTTATTAAGATGAATGTCTGATTTTAGAAGACTACTTAATCCTCACCCGCCTGGTGACATTCTAGTTAAAAAATATACGGAGCGAACCACAGACGAACATGCCATGTCGCAACCGTATACTTATTATGTATGCCTCGGTACGACATAACAAACAGCTGCTAGGTTCACAATATACGAATATCAGTGCTGAGTAAACTAAGTTGGTGTTAGGTGAATTTGTTTGTCGGTTGAACCATCGGATAGACGTTAGTTAGTCAACTTCAGATGTATGATTGATATTGTGCTGACGGAGTGACTCGTCGTATCTAAGTCGTACGTCTAGTTGGACACAGTGGTAAGAGAGAATTTTGTTCGATAATCTCAGAACGAACAAAAACAATACGTCACATGAGGCCTATCAGCCGCAAAATCCCTTGAGCAGGAATATGTGAGCAAGGCAAGCGAAAGTCCTAACTGACCGAAAGAAGAATGATACCTTGTACCATTTTTCATTAGTTCAATCCTAAGATTTAGGTGTCGAACGCGACAGCACGTTTGATAAAAATCTTCTGATATGAGTCATGCGGAAGTTGCAAAATGGGTTAGTAATTACTAAATTCAGTAAGAAGTTTGGTATAAAAAAGTGATCTCTACAACCATTTATTTTCCGCTCTCACGAATTTTGTTGCACACAGTGCTATACTGTTTTAACTCAGAATGACAATCTTGTGTTTATACATTCACAGTGTAATAGCCGGTACCGTTTGTTCAGGTTGTAAGCAGTGGAACTGTGTTACCTCGAATATTTATAGAATTTTCGTGATAGAAATCAAATGAGCCATAACGAATAATTAAAGAATCCCAGTGATAACCCGTGACAATGTCAGACATATTGGAGTTATGTTTCCGGTGCGTGTCCGAATGTAGTTTGATCGAAGGTTATAGAAAATTGGAAAGTTTATCGCGGTTTTCTTTGCTTTGTTTTGTATTTCGTCTAGGCTCAAATGGACATTTCAGTGTTACCAAACAAATGAGGATGTAAATCTTAGAAATGATTTCAAAAAGATGTAATTCTAAGTACCTCATACTGTGAGGTATGATCAAAAGTAAATATAAGGAATTATACAGTATAATTGTTTTCAATATTCTTATGGGATCTATGAAAATGTGGTACAAAACAGCTTTCAGCAGAAATCTTTAAAACACTAATTTACCCTGATAATACTTGGTCCACAACATTCTAAAAATTGTGTTCAGTCTATTGGTTGATCGATTCTTCGATTGATATGATGGTCACAATTATATGACGTGATACACCCTCATTTTGTTAATGTTGATCCACCTAAAATTCGTCCGTGAATGTTGGTGGTAATTGGACGATACCTCTTGTTACATGCATTCTCCTACATTATTGAATAAAAAGAGGCGTAACATATTTATCACTGTCACAAATATTATTGTATTAACTGTAATGTATAACCTTAATCTCACCACGTAAAAACAAAATTATCCTAGTTTCATTATGAGGGAAAGTGAACGTATCAAGTTTATATTCTGATACCCTTATGGTTAGCCTCAATAGGTTATCACCAACAAGTCAGCATCACGCAAGCAAGGGATCGTTTTGTGAGTGTGAGTAATGCAATAGATACAAAGAAGGTTTATGGTGCTTTCAATTTCTGCTTCAGTAGTTTGAACAGCCTCGAAAAAAACTCTGGTGAACAATGAAACTTTTCAATATTCACTGTTGCGCATCTTTTCTCATATGTCTAAATAGACCATTCGTTGTCTTGTTGGTCACAAACTCAAAAGTACCTATCATGGCACCCAGAAGGGGTTGAGAAGGTTTTTCTCAGTCCACCACGAAGGAAAGACCAGCAAATAAATGAAGCAACTCAGACGCCTTTTTTGCGGTCCTGGTAGCCGCGATCTCGTGGTCTAGTAGATATATGCCTGGACTTCTATTTTATGGCGAATTAAATATCTACTACTCATTCACAGATTCCGGGTCGGATTCTTTCGAAAATGGTGTTCTTTGCAGAACTCGACAAGGTCATACCAATCACTGAGTCCGACTGTTTGCAATAAATCATAAATGAACCCAGGCTGGCGCAACTAGTTATAAAATACTTTTAAAAACCTTCGAAAGTAGCTTGACGAGTTTATTGTATATGAGCATATACACATCTTATGCATCACTGCAGCCCAGTTGTGTTGGCAAGTCATCCCAAAATGCCGTCCTCAACTGGTCATGCAGACAGATATTTTTACACCAACTCATACTGGTGGTAACTAGTATGGTATAATAATCAGTTATGTAGCGGTTACACAGTGGGAACAATAGAAAACAAGTTGTAGAAAACGGTTTCAAAATAATCCTTCATGGGAAATAAAGATGGATCCCGAGAACTTAGCAAGTCGTGAACGTCACTGATTAAACGAGTATGCGAAGCGCTGGCATTGCATTAAATCTCTCACATAGTCTTACCAATTAGTTGGTAAACTGAAGTGTAAATTCCAGTTCACAAGTGTCATTTACTGCATGCGAAAAATATAAGGAATGCATTCCACCAGGGATATTGAACATGATTTTGTGAGTAGCATGAAAGCAGAAAATGCACAGGTAGCATACAATGCATTCGGTCATACCGTCACTCGTTTGAATACCTCATACATGTGGAAACACCGCTGGACTCTAGTTAATCCACTCATCTGGGCTATTTAACCGGCTTTGACAACTGATAAATGCAAAACCAATCGACTGTCTATCATTTTAAAAATGACTGGTAAGCGGTTTCACTAGTAGAATAGGCATCATACCACCCAATTCAAGGGTACTGGTAAACCTGGTGATATTTCATAAATGTGGTTATTCTCTTGTCAGGTACACCCTATTTAATAAAACGTATCCGGCAATTGTGCCTCGAGGTCATACACTTCAGAAAACACTATCAATATACCTAGAATATATTCAGCTGCTCTCTATAATACTTGCACGAGTAGGCTGATCGCGCCTTGTTTGAAAATTGCATAAACAACTGAATGCCAGATTTGTTCGATTCCTGGATTCATGATTTGCAATGCGTTGCGTGGTTTCCATTCAGTGGATATGTCGTGTTCAGGTTTATTTAATACTGGGCATAGCAGATTTTCGTTACGTCATTTCATCAACCGCATCCCGTTTTACAACCCAGCTGATGGTGTACATCCGGAAATATGTAGTCAGAGATAACCTACTCATTAGTAGTCAAATTCACTCTGAAAAATATTTTACCTCAAGCACGGTGGTCGGTATTCTTCATGTATGCCGTAACGCAATAAAAACGTCCACATAAATATTAAAAGGTTACCAAACAAGGCAGTTTATTGGCAAAGTTAGTCAAAAATTAATAACAGTCACTTCACGAAAATTCAAAATGGATTGGGTGGCACGCTGTTCTATATTGAACATAAAAATAATTTACGTTTTTGACACGTCGAAGGATGTTTCACCAATTGAAAAATCATGAATTTGCTGAGATCAAAAATTACTATATCGGCAAATTTGCTACGAGTAACGCAGTTTGAACACGTTGAAATGTGTCAAAACTGTGTGGGAAACAAAACTGTATTTGGGAATATATTTAAAAGTGATACGGAGATAATCCTATCATCATCAGTATGTAGTAATGTATTCAATAACAAGGTGGCGCATATGAAAACAGAAGGTTAATAGGGATCTGAATTGCAAAACATTAAGCGCTGATGAAGAAAATTTTTTACATATAGTGACTGGATAAGATTCTGGGCTTATGTTTACCTATTGGGCAGGTTAAAACTGTATGGAAATCAACTGAGTCCCCGAAAGCGGGATCTGTTGAGCAAAAGATTTACTTCAGCCCACATCTTTGTGGAATGGAACCAATACATTCGAAACTTTCTTGGATTTGTTCAAATAAGTTTGCTGGAGACCACCAACGCTAAAATTTTGAAGGTTCTACAGTGCCCAGTGTAGATGTACAGAAACACGATACAATCTAAATGAGTTAACATTTTCAAACTTAGTGTAAGAGTGTTGGGGGCGTTTATTTTCAAACAAAGTACAAAATTTTGATCTGTCTCAAACTGATGCCTCGGTTGTACAATATACACGCAATTGAAGTGGTGCTTGAGTAGGCTTTTGGGTAAGTACGGTTTAGATATTTGACAAACGGATTATCAATGAAATTTATGTGAGCAGCGAAAGTAGTTAAAAGGGAGCTCAGTGCAATTAAGAAATGATGGATAACGATTAGTTTTTCCCTTATAACATCATTTTGTAGAGTTAGGAACAGTCTTAATGTGTGTATTGCAGAAACTTATGTGATTTTACGGTAGGTTGCTTTTAGATCTTCTGAAGTTGTTTTGGCATATTGTCTACTTGACCAGAGCTGAATTTCGTCTTCTTGAATGGTGTGTTCTGCAGCTCACCCTTGTTACAACACAAAACTGTACAGACTACAGTCTTAGCGATGTGAATCTAACCAACTCAGTTCGCTAATGTGAATAATAGGCCCTAGAGATCGGGTATTACAGTTTGTCAGTATATTGTGCATGCATGGCTGGAGTGACAAAAGAAAAAGTCGCATGACCTACCACTTACAAGTTTTATACTTTAGATTTAACTGCATAATCCGTCTCTACCTGCCAGCCAGCACTAGGACTGGTAGCCTAGCTTGGAAGCTGTGTGACATATTTGCATTATTAGAGCACCATTCACCAGAATTTTTATTATGTTCAGATAAACATACCAAAAGGTCTTAGCATGTAATAATGTAGTGAAGCAAAATTGCATGCTCACCTGGTCATCCAATAAGTAGTCATTTCACTGCGTATATGTGAAAGTAGTAATCGAATTATAAAACATATGTTTTATTGTGTAGACAGAAATCTTTTGCAGTCAAGACCTGCTGATACAGAGATGCACCAACAAACTTTGTGCTGATCCCGTAGTAAACCACCAATGCTAGCTGTATACTGAAAATGAGTTTGGAGAGACTATTGACAAGCTTGTGTACTTATGAGGCTGCATATCGAATAATAACGGGGTTATGGGAGACGAACGTGATAATACCGTTTCTGAGTTGAAGATAATACTGTACAACTTGAGACGTCGTTGACAGGAAAATGGTAACCTACTCAAATTTAAGAGTATCGTTTGTGTGACTACAATAAGTTATTGTACACTTGTTTGGAATAGTCGTCAATGATCATGGATATAAACTGAGCTAAAGTAATTGGTTATTAGTTATTTGTTTAAATACAAGTAGCGGAAGCGGAAAGACAAGCATAAATTTGTAGCACAAGTTTTGTTGTTTAGGATTGATAAAGTTTACTCAACCAAAACTTTGTTTAGATGGATAGACCAGTTAATAAGTAAAGCAATCCGTCGTCTATCGTGACGTTCAATTTTTGTCGCGCTATCAGTTTATTGGCATACGTCATGTAGTAGCTAAATGATAACATTCAAGGAACAATGAGACCACTCAATCATGAACGCTAAGCAGTATTCGTCTCCGGCTCAGGCGTCCTGATGATCATGTGATGCGACGATTAATTGGCTTCACCAGGGAGCACGCTGTCTTTCTTTGGTTGGTGTGTTTGTGAAGTGATAGCGTTCATTGAAACGTGATAATGGGAACCGAATTACTGCTGGAACCCAGTTGTTTGCGTGTAAGAGGTAGATACCCTACTGATAACACATTGTGCTTAGATATAACGGTTTTGAAGTAGGGATTGTTCCTCTAACCAGGGTTGTATAGCAACCAAGCATCAGTGTTAAACCGTAGCATACTGCTGTCAGTAATGATGAGATACGAAATTCCGAAACTGATAGAAGATTAATAAAGCAGATTTTAGTAAACAGTTTTTTAATAGCGTTTACTCATTTGTTGCACAAAGAAGTGTTTTCTGCTAGATACTAACTAGGGTACTTCTGTTATTTGATTGTGTCGGTGGTTGTATGCTTCCATAAGAGAAAACTATGTTTTGGCAAAAATAAAACGACACGACAACACTTGCGATAAAATGCTTTATTCCAAAGAACTGTCCTTTCTCCACAGAAACGAGACTGTGTATTAGGGTTTTGCAAACTGAAACAAAGTATTCAACCGCATAAACCGAATAATATCTTGTAAACCATTACAACTTCACTGAAACCAGTATCGGCTTCACCAAGAAAATGTCAAACATATGTCTTAGTAAGCTTCTACCACCTCATGTACCAATCAACTCTAGAATACAATACATAGCTACCGATCTACTTTTTATGTTAAATTTAGGTATGAGGACAGTCGTCATCAGAAAAATCACGTTGATTTTGGTTTAATTCTTATTTTCATTTTTGACTAGATGCAACTAAAACACTGCTTGTTTACTGTTATCTACTGACCAAAAGCTGATAATTGGTCATTGAGTGTTTTATATTGTTTGGATGTAGTTTTGCTCATTAGTGTCACGCGTATTCAATTACTCATGGAACACCGCTTGGAATTGCATATTTGAAATGGATCTATCCTTAGACAATCAATAACGGCGTGATCAGTAGCTGCTTTCAGTTACAATACTAACTTGTTTATGTTAAACAACCGTAGTCCAAGGAAGTTTGCAGACACAGTTTTGCATGATTCTTTTCACTGCATTCCTTGCTGCTGATTACCGCATTATAGGGTTCGTGAAACTTACATGCTACACAACTAGCTATACCGATTCTCTGCAGTTTTATTTGATCCTCGAGAGACACATGCCACCTTGGCAAAGCAAAGCTTATAGGGTCTGGCTTGAGATGTCCTCGTTGGACTCCATTTGGAAATAAGCAGAACGTTTTTCAAAAGAATCCTTGGGGATGGGGGTTGGTCTCTTTCCACTTGCTTATTAACCGCTACATCTAATTTTGTGACAATCTTTCTGTAGAAATGCTTATGCGACTGCACCTTTGCTCACAGTTTTGTTATGTTGCATACTTGATATCTAGTGAATTGTCGACATGTTTCTACGTAACTCACTGATTAACCGAACGCATAAAAACGTGGACCTCCTTATTTCTCTTTCGGTGACTGATATAGGAAAATCTTGTGACCCTGTTTTAACCAATCAGACTGTGATATATTTATTTCATACAGCTCAACAGGAAATGACCTGGATTAACTGAAATTCCACCTCTCTTATCATGACAGGTTTTTAGATACAATTTGAATTCGTCATACAGAATGTGTGGTATTACTCAAAAAAGGATATTTGAAGACAGCCTATATAGTGAGAGTTTGTACCAACCAAAATTATGAAGTTAACCGGTTTAAAGAATAAGATTGAAGGGCTTTTGTGTTGACTGTTTGAAGGATAACAATCTGTGCAACGATCGTACATTGTAAATCCAGTCAGGCATCATACAGTAGACATACTTATTTGGAAGGTATTGGTGATTACGTTGTGATAATATTTACAATTATATATATGTATATGTAGTAACTGTAGACACGTTGTACGTCAGCTTCTTCGTGCACTCTGTGTTTCTTGTATGCAAACAGCATTAACCTGCATGCTTATCCCCTAACAACCTGACCGACTTATGATGTGGCTTAAACCATCAAGTGATTTGCTATTCATTTGGCTTATGCGTTCAATGAATTGACCGAACTGTATGATTTTCTTTCAGAAATGTATTTTTTATGTAGGCTTTATTTAACACTTAATCATGTGTTTGATCATGAACGTTTCAAGACTAATCAATATTTTTACGATTCCATGGAGGCTTTCAGCGTGTAAAAACTGTGAACTAAACTGAACTGACTACTTCAGTTGTTCTATGGGTATAAGAGCTTCCATTCCTCTCGCAACAGTTTATGCTACTATGTCAGTCGTATTTATCGTCTGATAGAGAAAACCGGTTATGTGATTGTTTTCTAACTCTGTTTGTTCTGCAAGTTCCCAGTCCGTTAATACACTTTGTTTTATTTTTAAATCTCCGAGTTTTATTTTTGAACATTCTCGATGCTACTCTAGACTTTCAAACTATTTTTGTGAAGTTAACTAAATTCATTTATTCACGTTGAAACAGGCAAACCTGGTAAAAAGACAAACACTTAAATGGCCGTCTCACTCCCAACGTTAACCCAAGTCTGAAAATAAATATGCTCTCCTTCTGAGCTCCTGACGAATGAAAGCTTTAGTTTGATGTATCGTATCCGAGTAGATCGACCGATAAGTACGCGTATGACTGTGAAAAAACAGCGGGAGAATCGTCTTGCTTATATCAACCAGATTTTCCCGTTGCTTACCACTACAGTACTGCCTTTCAAAAATCCAAACCAGAGACAGTACTGAAGCAAGAGGACGTTTGCAAAGTTTGGACGTCTGGTTCCCTTCAATAAAAAGGTATATCTTCGGGAGCCGTATCATAAATGTTTCTAGAGGATTACGAGTAACTTGGTTAACCGAGGATAGAATCAGTAAGACAGGATTGTATCATCATCATCATCATCATCATAGACAGCAATACATCAGTGGTTCACACTGATGCTTAACTGCCACTCAACCATGAAGAAGAAGAAACAAACCCTGTTTAAGAAGAGAGAGAAAAAAGGGAGAGGGTAGGGGACTTAACCCCTAAAAATAGCTACGTCTACATTCAAACATACAGCACCAAGGATTGTATAACCAAACCCAACGTGGTTGGACGTTCTCTTGCTGACGATCACACATTGTAGGTGGAACCGTTCATGAGCAGCCTTCATACATCAATCCTGCAAGTTAGATTCTGATTTAAACCCCAATCAGTTATCTAGACTAAGGCTCTTCCACCTAACTTGGAAAACGAACGAGGGCCAAGTTGGGTTTAATTCACAAACCAGTCCGATGAGACCTCGGAAAAATGGTACGTCTGTTGATCAGCCCCGGCGGAATCTACGCCAAATCAGGGCTCAGCAACTCATTACAGATAATGCTGAACTGGTTGAGTGATATGGCTACTCTGTATGTTAAGCAATTTGCATCTTCCTAAAGTGGAATGCTGCAGAAATGTTGGGTGGACACCGACTGAATTTTTGCTACTGCAGACAGGCCCCTTGAGAGTGTCGCTTGCTTTATTACCGTGGTTAGTACAATCTCTTCGGCGTGTAATATTACTGCCAGAAGTCCACGAGAATGTCTAGTGCGCCACTTCCCTTAGTCAATCTACGTGACTTGTGATGTCACAAAGGTGTCAATTTATCGATCAAATGCAGTGACACGATGCGTGCATTCACTTTATTCTGTCGTAAGAATCGGTGATCTGTCCCAGTTTTGCGAAAGTTGCACCTAAACTAGACACTTGATCACCGTTAGGCAGCTGGACGCCACTAAATGGACTCGCTGTGTAAGCAGAACGAAAAGCCGTCGGTATGTATTTGGGAACTCTGAGTTCGCGGCCGAAGAACGAGGTAGTGAGATAGTATGGTCCTTGTTGTTTGATTAACGCACTCTATACGCCCGTGCAGTGTCTACTGCACCGTACACTGTTTAGTGTAGTTACTAATGGACCTGTCAAAGATGTGGTCTCGGACTATGAAAGTCATGATCAACGTGGTGAGAACGATTGGTAAATAGGAGTTCGTAAGCAAAAACACAGTTAGTTGTAAACACTTCCAGATATCACGTTGTTTCACAGACAACGAACAAGACTGTCAGCCGTTTTTTCCTTCCCGACAGGGAGTTGTTTTTTGTTTATTTTTCTCTCCTCTTTCAATAGGTTGCGTTCAGTTATTCTACTATTTCGCTGAATTGCCAACGGCATTCCGAGCTACAATACCTACGGGCACGGCTCAAAGCTGGAAATTACAATGATGCCAAAGAGGAAATATGACTTTATCCACTGACGTTGTTAGGAGTGGTATTGTTGTTACATACTGGTGCTGTCAGGTCTAAATGCACACTGAATTAGTTACCACCTACAAGTCTGTATGCTGAAGTCACAACTCGTGGTATATATCCTTATATTATTTGCCTTCTGTTACTTAGTTGTAATTACACCATCTCATTGGTGTCATATAAAACATTAAGTGCGTCATCTTTTAAGCATCCAACAATTAATAAACCCAATAAAAACTGAGCTGAAAGCGTTTGTTATCTGGAATGAACTTGCAAACGGAGATAAAAAACAGCATACTGCACGATCTGTTGCGTGAGGAATTTCGGTTCACGTCATCATTCACATGCTGCCAGTAGATATTCATACATATTTATGCACATATTTATCTATAAGCACCAAATGGTGGGCGGTTGTTACTTTACATACCCACATCAGAACTTGTTGTCAACCACACCCACATATAAATATATATATACCAGAAATGACGCGGATGGCTTTGACCATCATTGACTGATGTTATCAAACTCATCGGCAACAACATATCAGAGACGGTTGATAGTACTCAACCGCAATGCAGCATTGAAAAACCAGCACTAATTTATAGACAAGTTATAGTCAATTCATGAAGTCCTGTTGTTTAGTGTTCAGTGTAACTATTAATGGTCAAGCAAAACCGTAAGGTAGCCAAACAACGAAGCAGTTTCAGAGAAGTTGAAGCATAAACGGCAATTTAAGCAAAGTCTTACGATGTTTCCTGTAAGGTTTTGAAACACACAAACTTCCAGATCGTTGTCCTGAAGCGGTCTTTAACATGACAGACTGTCACAGCCTGTACAACTGGTAATTCTCTTAATTCTTTCTCATCGTTCCACCGTTTTTACCTATTTCATTTTTGTGTGTGCACATTTGTATCTGCCTGTTATTGTGTTACATTTTGGGCAATTGTTAACAATCTCGATGGCCAAAGCAACAATACCCATGGATAAGCCCCAGTACAATGAACATATGTATATAAGTACAGAAGTATAAAATTGTTTGGCAAAAAACCTGTTTTTAGTTATTCATCACCAAGCCAAAGACAGCATTATGTATCGCCACGATTGTCAGGTGAGTAAAATTAGAAATAACTTATCACAAAATTAATTCAAACTATTCTGAATTAGGGGACAATTAGGTGTCCGAACTGACTCTCGGAGTTGAAATTTGAATGATGGAATACCACAGTAACCGTGGGGTCCAGATAATATGTTTGAATATGTGATTATGTATCACCTATCTGATTTTCTATCGTTTCTGTGGTGGGCAGAATACGAAATGTGATTCTTTTAAAGGGGTAACTAAGTAAGCTGTAAATGAGCCGGAAAGCTGCTTCTAGTGAGATTTAGTGCCCTGATTCAACGCACTGGAAACGGACTTCACCTTGTCTTTGTGTAGTCATGTAGAGTGAGGATGACGTATCCTCTGATGATGGAACCGAGTCCACCTGCTACACAACAGCATATGAAAGGATGAATTCAAATTGAGGGTTGCACATTTGGGCAACATATCTTTGAGTTTTACATAAATTACCGGGATGGGTCTGAACGACGCTAGCAGTTGTGCGGCACTATAGGTCTTTACAACTGAACTAGTTATTCTACGAATCACCAGTTAAACCAACATCTCGCCTTCGTAGCCTAACTTGATGTAGACTAACTATTTTTCAGTCAGTATGAATTTAAACGTTGGTGGTGTCATTTGCAAGTACCTACCAATAAACTTTACGGGCTGGGCGTACTCTGCAAACGTCCATCGTAAGATTGACAATTCCGCTTCAACCATGTCCACAGTACATATTTCCACACCTCCATGTATCAAACCGGAAACGAGGATATTTCTCCGTGCAAAATCAGCGTAAATGAGCAAATGATTGCGTCAGCTTTTCTAAGTCCCATTCAAGTAATTACCTTCATAGACTGAGGCGTCAGCAAGATGATTCTGTGCCTATTGAACTGCTCGCTAACGATTCAATTTCACACCGAGTTACGCGCAATTTGTTGATCCAAAAATGTCTCTCTCAATATCCAAAGACAGAGAAGATAATCTATCTTTGAAACGATTGCTGAAAAGTCACTCGTAAGAACTGGATTTAATACGGCACTAATTGAATTAATGTACATGAAAATTAGAACACTAACCTCCAACGTAAAAAATCCTCAGTAAATTAACAAATAATGTGCTCGTACAGAAAATTCTACAACTAGGCTCTGCCCAGTAGTGAGGGACGTTAAAACGGGATTTACCTCACTCAAACAAGTGGTCATTAGTTGGGTCGGAGCAAAACGATTGTTTAAGCACCGAAAAATGATAAGAATTGTCAGCTACTCAAGAAAAACATTTACCATAAGAATGTGTAATTAAAACACTTAGAAAGTTACATGGTTCAGACTGAATAAGATTGAGGGAAACGGTTGCAGTAGCTTGTGTAAAAATAAAAATGATTAATTCAGTTTAATTCTAAGGAAAGCAATGAAACTTACGGTCAACCTCCAACACTAATCAAAAAACAATAACAATCTCACAAATGATGCAACAGACCTTATCAAAATCAACATTGTCACATTCGGGAAGTACATCTTGCCTTTCTGGACCGAATGTGAGGTAAGAGGCGGAGTGGTCAACACGGTTGCCGCATGAAAAGTGTAGCCGGAGTTCTAGTCCTGGCAGTGGTGATTATATGCACTACTGAGTCTCATGCTTCTTTTCGAAAGGGGCCGACTGGATAGTCTATATGGAAATGAGAAAGCTGCGATCAATT
>JTDE01004529.1:37601-52667 GCA_014338405.1 Paragonimus skrjabini miyazakii | reverse complement strand
GTTGGATCAGTACATCCAAAAACGGCAGGCAGTTATCCTTTTCTAACTCCATCGTAAGTCGTAGATTTGTGTGACTACAATTCAGTTCTTTCATTGACGTGCTGATCTGTTGTTTACTGTCGGCGATCACAATAATGTCTTCCACATATCTTCGATAAACCGCGCTCGCTGCGATATGTTGATCCATTTTGCTCTCTATGTGGACAACGAAAATGTCCGCAGGGATTGATGTTAGTGAATTTCTTCCTCTTTTCTTCATACCTGGACATAACGCTCTCCATTATTCAAAGATTTATGCATATTTTGTAACTATCATTTCCGCAGTACGTACTTGATCAGATGCAATGAAATCAGTTCGAACAAAGATCGCGCAATTTACCACAATTAATTTAGTTCGCTTTCAGTTTAGAAATCAGGCAAACACACCTTTTTTAAAAAGAAGTTTCCTTACAAGAAAACAATAATTAGAGTTTTATGTAACGGATTATGTGAGGTTGACAACCAGATGCAAAGCGTCAACAGGCAGCGAGAAAGAAGACGAATTACTGCAAATATTATTTAAAAATGTGGTGATGAAACGGAGACCGGTGAAATCGAAATCTCGAACTTCAGGCGGGACGACAACACGCATGTCTGCTGGGGTATCAGTGTGACGAGTTTGGAACTTATTCTCCGATGACCCCTTCCTCACTGACATGTTAAATTCCAAGTAGATTGTTTTGACAACACCCTATTCAGTTGTTTCCGTCAGTGAGTTTTAAGTTGCCAACAACTGACGGTTAACTTTGTGGTCAGGTTTCACTCGGCTATTAAAAATAACCGATGTTTCATTTATTGATTCACTATACACTGAACTAACCTGTTCTGTGTAAACCCCAAATGCTCCGTCTTATTCTGCCTGAATCAAGAGGTTTAGAACTGTCTGAATAGATTGCGTATAATGGTAGATCATTCAGGAGCTGTGTGTTAGAGATTCTTTAACTCGGATCAAGAATTACATATGGACTTTTCTAGCGATTACCAGGCCTACAGGTTTTTACGTCCATATACAGAAATACATTTGAAGAAGAGGTTAAAGAATACTATTTTTAGGTAAGGACTTCTCAAGGCACTGTCTCAACAGAAGCGTAATCAAAATATGCCACTAAACACAGCTAAAATTTGATAAATTATCGTTGAAATTTGATAAGTCTAGTGGGCAGTCGAGTTCACACGGTTCGGTGAATCTGGAGCAGGAGTTGACTAAATATTACGTCATATCTGTCAGGTTCATGTGAAGACTACGACCTGTCGCGAGCTATCTGTTTACATGAAAACTGTGTGAATTGGGAAATAGTTCTTGTGGGCTTATTCCCCAAACTAGTGTTCATCTCCGATTCCCTTTTGTGCATAATAGTAAGCTCCCGGGATCAGCTTCTTAATGTAGCCGACAGAGTTTGAAATTTACCGCAGACTTACTTCAGTGTGCACAGTGAACGATCTCTAGGGCCGTAAGGCGCGGTCAGAACTGGCAATCGCGCACTGATTAAATTTCAGCTGTGCAAAAGCGTGACACCGTGGTGTTAGTGTTATTTCAGTTTTCGTTTGTGTAGATTGGGTCTTTGGATCACGGTTGTTCCTGTTGTTTCGTTCTACTGAACTGTTGCTGGAACCGTCTACTTTGGATAAAGACTGTTCCCTGTTGTCTCCACTTTGCCCAATTTTAGTTCGCAAGTGTTATCGGCAATTAAAGTAAAAACGGCTGGCTTACATGTTACAGTAGATATTGGTAGGCATAGCAACAACCTTCAATATGATTTCAAGGCACTATTTCAATATGATAAGATTATGCGGAAAGATCTACGAAACTTATTTTGGATTCAGACCCTGTTGAAGAAGATATTGAGATAGCCCATCACCATGAAATTAGATTTTTAAATTTTTCTACTGACAAATAAAGCAGTAGTGGGAATACAGAATTAAGCTGACAACCCGCCAAAGTGAGTTATCTTGGCACTATCGTTGGAGTGAATTTTAGACGCTTGCATAACATCTGTATTTCATCGATGATTCACCAAAGAGGATAATCAGACGATGAGTTTGACACAGTGTTTAAAGATTCTGTGTTTCCAGTTGCAATGGATCAGTGGTTCACTACGGACGCATAAGCGCAACAACACGGGCAGAACCCAGATTATTCATTCAAAACCGTAGCCAGAGCAAACAGAGACTAATAAGCCAACAGATCAGTGAAAGTTTGGAGCATCTTATGGTGAAATGACAGAAGAGTATTAATTCTTCTAGATGGTGAAACTGAATACCAGTCTTGTATCAAAATGGACATAAAAATATTGTACCCGCATTATACCAGATATATGAGCCCATAATTTGGGACAGCAATGAGACCTGTTGGTTTATGGTTGACTCGCATTAGTTGCAACACCGAAACCTTTTTGTCACCGTATACGCCAGGCCTTGATCCACACTTAATACGTAGCACAGAGGAGAAACCAGTACTGTTCATTCAGTTTTTTGTCACAGCCAACATCAGCTTCGACATTTGAAGTGGACAGCATTTCGCAATACTTGACAATTAGGTTGGTACCACCCATGTCAAAAAAGTGCGTACAGCAGCAATCCTTGAAGGTATATTGTCTTGACTGATTGGTGAACTGTCCGTTGCTGTTTTAAAGGCGACGATACACTGAAGACTGCACCCACCCAAAGTTAAAATTATTGCAGCAAAACATCATCAACAACTTTTCCTGTCCAAGTATGAAAGTTTTTTGCACCTGCTTTATTCATTCTTGGAGCAAACGGTAGTTCTCTTTTCCTGTCTTACTGTGTTGCTGTGTAACTGCCTACTTTGACTCTCAGTGTTTCAACATATCTCGGTAGTTTGCATCTTAAGTGGTACACAGTTGTGCGTATTAAATTTTCTGATGTAACTGACAGTGTTCACAGCCGTCGTACGTTTTTGGCGTAGACATACCGAAGTCGATGGCATGACTTATGTTCGGTGTTTGATCATTTGGTTAAATGGAAAATTCGGCAAATATAGAAACATTGACTGGGACACTTAATAAACTCGGTCAGTGGGGATATCGGACGTCGTGTTTGCTGACAGTTAGGCAACCATGTTCCCAAATTGTAGGTTGTAATTCTGGTAGGCCTGGGAATGCATTTTCACCCGAACTTCAATTGAATGCGGAGGTCTGGTTTGTGTAATAGAAAACCAGTGACTATGACAACGACCTGCATTTGAAATCTCACTATTTTAGATTAATTTCTTAGAAATCGGAAGATATTTGTTGAGACATTTTAATTATTGACAGAATTATTAGAGCAATCCAGATGTGCAACAAATACGACAGGAAGCTTTACCCAGGCCACTGAACAATTCCGTATGATGATTTTTGTGCGCTCTGTCAGACAGTGAATGGTGGTACGAGCAAACAAATAAGTATACAGGGAGGTTGGTTGTAGAACACGGGTGTTTGATTTTGCGTTTTGGCATAATAACATGAGTTGGACGGAAGCACACATAAACGTAATGTGAAGGACTGCTTAGTTCGACTGACGTTTTGAGTTTGCTTGTAATGGTTTTACTGGCGAGAACACCCTTGAAACGGAGAATTATAAATACACAATGTTCACAATTGTTGACTTAAGTTTCAACCCAATCTCCCTTATTACCTCCTAAATGAAACCTTTCGCGTAGCCGTTCAGCAAGTGCTTCCACGTGAACGGGTAAAACTATAGATCACGATAGAATTGGCGTCCTGGGTTACTGAGTCCGTACCTTGGCCGTATGTTAGAGCAAATGGAAACACGCATTATCGAGTAAATCTTCAGATGGATGGATGATTTTACAGGCCTAGCGCCTGAGAGAAACCGGACAACAAGCGGATTGAGCTATGACCTACGAAATAATGTACTATCCAAAATAATGACACAGTCCAGAATCTACAAAGACTTCAAATATTCGAAGTACTAGCCTTCTACTATGTGCACAGAAAAAGCAACTATCTTCCTTGGTTTACTATGGTCAATCCTGCTATTAGCTTTCTGTACTTTGTTCTACTCTTTTCGACAGTTACTTAACTCTTAACTAACCAGTGGCCTGGGAATTCAGTCTACTCCATATCTTTCTATTTATCATAACCGTAGCTACCAACCTTAATCAGATAACCTATGACCTGTATTTCTCGAGATTTTCATATCAACACTAACACTATTTATAACGACATGGTCATGCCACTGCAGTTACAACGTCATTCGTTCGTTGCTAGCAAGCTAACTGTCCCAGCCACTTGTTGCTACGTATGCTGGCTATAAATAACCTGTCTAAACTGGTGAAAGACGAACAAAATGTTCTTGTAAAATGCATCTTCCGTTCCGCTCGTGGTTCTGCCAAAACACTGTTCAATCTATCCCCAAATACTGATCACAATTGAAGAAGTATTAACGATAATACGTGGTTTAGAGTCGGTATTGGAGCATCATGAATATGAGGGTATGTTGAGAAATAGGGCTTGTACTCTTTAAGCAGTGTTGAAGAAGGCAAGAAAACAGCACCCCTATCAGTGACTGTGTGATCTAGGTTATTCATCTTGAGTGTTGGTTATTTACTTCACATCAGAGTAAATGTTCACTGACTAACACTTTTGGAAAGCAATACCGATGGATAGAGCTTCTTTTTATGGTACCGTGAACAATCTGAAAATATGCACATTATACATAAAGAACGTACGAAGCAAGCGGTCTTGCGTGTTGGCAAAATGTAAGAAGATAACCCCGAGTCTTCACACTTCTCTAGACACTTTCAGGCAACACATCTCTGAATCAACAGCTGAACGCCGACTGCCTTCCTGTTAAGGGTTCGTCACTATTCCATTCCTTAGACCCAGTGGCGATTTAAATTCAGACCAAACTTTCAGGAGACAACCTTGCTAGCCAATACGCCGTTGACTTTATATTGACCAGGACCAAATTATCACCTTCAAATACTCAGTCACGTTTGCCCCTGAGGAAGAAAGTTTACAAGATTGTAAAAATAAGATATTCAACTTATACCAATCAAAGTACTCCATTCGTGATCAGTGCTCAAAAGTTCTTGTAGCAAAGTTAATGACTTGTGTGATCTTCACTTGACAAGAAGTTTTTAAGTTATGGTGAACCAATGAAGTTAACACGACAGTTGCTGTATCCAATTTCCAGTTTATTTTACAACCTAGGCATCACCCAAACAAGACATAGAATGAACATTCACATATTTCTACTTTTACTTGCCAAATGTGAGGTCGCTGGCATGCCGATTTACAAACTTTCCACGTGGAAGTTTAACCGGAGTTCAAAGCCTAGATATGTCCAAGGTAGAAACTAGTGACGGTCAGTAACAAAAGGAAAGCTCCAGTACAGTTGTTGGCATAAAAGTGGGTGGGTCAAAGTATATTGAAAGCACAAATAAACTTGCAATCATTTCTGAAAAACGACTCTCTTACAGCAAGCGACATTTACTGCTTATCACTAACTCCAATCGGGACGCCAGTTTTTGCAGTTTTTAAGGTGGCACGTGATATGTCAACATAACCAGAGCACCTTTGACGTTACTTTTACTTCAGATTCTTTTTGGCTGATTAATCACATGTCTATTATGTAAAGACTGGAAAATTTGTGCCGTAACAGTTGTTGCCTCGCACTACTGTCAGAATTAAACACAACCGTGAAGGTGCCAGGAAAAATTATTCGGCACGTGCTTTCAATAGAAGAAACAGGTTTCAAATTGACTGTGAATATCTTACTGTAATGGGGAATTAACCAGCTTAGTTCGTGAAAATGTTGATTACAAAAAGCTCGCCATTCAGATGTTGGATTTCAGTCCAGGTAAACCACCAAGAATTCTATTGGCCAAGACCTTCTCTGCATCCTAAATATCCGGTACAACAAAAGCAAACGATGAAACCCATTCGTTGTACTGTGACCGCACTTTAGAAAAAATGCAGATGGTCATTTTGAAAGCCTAAGAACTAGTTATAAACATTGAGATACACTGATATGGCATGAAGTTCTGTGAAAATGCAGCGTAGAACAACAAAGATCTAGACAAGTGTGGTTGTGCGGAGAGTCCGACGTAAGTAATTAAACCGCTGGTATCATGAGGCAAGATATTTGTAGCGGTGTTTCAGTATTTCGATGAAACTGAAACGTACCGCATGGAAGCACACAGGTGGGGCAATTATCAACTCATAAATATCAAAATTATGTTTGCTATACACGAACTTACAATAGTTCGTTTTTAGCATGTGTTTTCACCCTTCAAGTTTCAGTATACGCCTCTCACTACCTTCAAAAAAAATACCTCAAACATAAATGTTCGAAAGTGGTATACGTCTTTCAATATACGCTTTATCAACTTACCGGGGTGACCTATGAAATAGCAAGGGCCTGTCTCTTAATACAACATCTAAAATGGACTCATGAATCAAGGACTTGTTAAGTGCTGACATTATTTAATAATATGCTGTTGGAGTGCTGTAGTCCTTCACCGGATGGTAGTCTTTCGGATGACACTAAAAAGGTACTATCAATGTGAACAGTCTTGCAATGACCTGTGGGCATAGTCTTTCAGGTTAAAAACTAAAATTATGTTGTATTTATTCCATGCGCGGTTTACAGTGAAGAATAGTCGCAGAAAGTTTTAAGAAACCGTTACTTGAAGTCAGCTGTGTTACCGTTTTGTAAAAGCGTATTGCCCACCTACTTTGGGCGTTAAATACCAAACTCTATTGCTGCCAAGAAGACTGGAGCAACCAAAACAAACTGCTTCGTTTTACAATGTATTAGCAAATAAAAGTCGTTTGTAACCTTGATCCAGCAAAAATCATCAGGCCAATCGGTAAGCACTGCTTGAAAGTTCTGCTGAACTAACCGAAGTGCCTTGACGAGTGGCTTAGCCAACTTGCTGGTCACAGCCAATTTTGTCAAAACCTCGGACAAACCAGAAACTACGTACGCAAAATTATGGTTTGAAATATATGAAATGCAATCCTGTCATATTTACTGTGAATTTATTGGACGGTTCTCCAACGCAATCCCACGTTTTTGGCTGCTTGAGTACGGTTTGTCCAAAGGAGCTGCGTCCCCTCCTTAATTTCAAACTGTTCTTGTTCGGAACTTTTATTCCGTCAGACAATGTGCCATTTACAAACCTTTCATTCCAACAAATGTATGCAGTTACAACATTTTAGTCTGGTAAAATGACTTTATTTCACACATCTCTGTTATGTTGGTGTATTTATTCACTGATAGTGAACTGACAGTTGCTCATCGTCCAGTATCAAGTTGCAGACACTTCTTTTCCAATGTCATTTGTTTCATTTGTAGTTCAGATGCAAAGCTGTTCGTTAATGACTTTGATACTAATGCAACTTCGCTTTGGTTTGTATGTCCATGCTATGAATCCACCAGTCGTATTTCCGTCAAGCAAAGTATGTCTCAGTTTATCAAATTAGATACAGGTTATGAATTCAAATATTGATGTGACACGACAAATTCCAGGAGAACCGAGTAAGAGTCTCGCAGGTGAGTAGCAGGTCATCGAAAAAAGTTAGCCCAAAACATATCAGTACACTCGGACAGCATGTGACTTCTAACTGAAAAAAAACCCAAATCGTCATTAGTGAAGAATAATTTTCAATGCAGCAAGAGACTTGCTAAGCTAATAAATGCTGTATCATGCTGTCAGTCCAAAATGGACGTTCTCTACAGTACACAGTGGACATAGTAATCAGATTCCATCATTTAGTCGAGCACGTCGAAAAATAACCGTGACGTAGTTACAACCTATTTTCAGGAGTTAAGTTACCTTTTTTGTTTCAATTCATATGGTCTGTAGCATTACATGTTTTAACCATCTATAGTAAAATTCTCCGGTGAGATATTATCAAATACAAATGTTGTAATGAAAGTCTCTTACCTTCTGTGTTCAAGAAATTTAAATGTTTGGATGGGTTTTGTTATCGTTTAACATATACGAGAATTTTCTGTACCAATAACATTCAGTTATTTTTTTTTGGCTCTTTAAAATTGTACCCAACAGTCCGACTGAGCAGCCCTCTAAGTAAATACATTGCTTCCTCCGAACGTAGGTTTACACTTTGTATGCTGTACAAAATGACACGTGGCGTGATAATTTATAAGTAATTTGGGCTTGACCTAACAATCACAGTTTCGCCAGTAAGTTTCAACTACTTATTGTTTCTACTCAGTAGCAAACAATCCGCAACATAATCAAGTTGCAATCGCAGTAACCACTTTTCATGAGAGCTAAAAGGCTCAATCAATCACGTCCATGGATATATGCTGGAAAATACAATGTAGATGTACTAACCTGCCTGCGATACGCAAATTACTTTCACATAAATCTACCTCACTGACTGACGAGACTTTACCACGTTTAGGAGGATGGAATCATTAACAACAAATGACCGGGTTACCTGCAATGAATGTTGTAAAATGTTATGTGAGTTGGAGAAACTTAATGCCTCCGTCACAAATAGTTCCCATTAGCTTACGAACGTAATACAAAATTCTGTTCTCTTTTACTTCATGTCAAAATAACTTGAAGGCTTCGTTGCATGAATAACCGAGTAAACGGTTGTTATATGCTCAAGGCAAATATATATTGTCCGATGATGCGTTAACTATTTGTATTTAAGTGACTGTATGTCAAGGATGTGAAAATGTTATACCTTTGCTCAATTAATCTTCAAGTTATACTCTCTTACGTGTTTCTCGGAAGCCAATGCTAAATTTTGAACAGGTGTGCTGATTGTAAAGTACATTCCTCTCTGTGAATTCCATGGGAACTGATAACTTGGGGTCATATTAACCAGATTCGTTACTCTTGCTCGGTACGCTTCATCGGTAAGCTCGTATCAGATTTCAACTCAATGAAACTTTGCCTTGATGTTTACTGTCTAATTGAAACCTAATACCCATAAGTTGACAGATTTTGTTCTACTGAGACTAAATGGAGGTACTCAGCGTAAGAAAGTTAGTTCGATAACACTATAGATTCTTATGTTAAACCGGGTATATGTTCATGTGTCTCCGTAACGCTACAATTTTCTTGGCAGCTTGCGAGCATTGAAGTAGCAGAAGAGGCAAACATCTCTCTATTGCCCTAACGTTGTGAGCTTAAATCATGAAGTTCCTGTCGTTGGTGAATGCGCTCTTAAACGTGACTGTCTAAGATGGCGATCCAGAAAATTAATCAGTATTTCATATTAACTTTAAAAGATGACTAGAATAATGATCCTACACGATTCGTGCAAACTTTACTATATCTCCGCATGCCTTTAGGACAAGCCGTCCACGTCAAAACACGTTAAGGAAAACGACATAGAACTGCGAATATCGGCTCTTGTGTTTTATGAAAGATGGATTGATTTAGAGCAGTACATTGAATGGAGCATAACATTTTTGTGATATCTCCAAAATTACAGTTTCCAGTTGACCTGGAGTCTGGGAAATACCCAGACATTCAAGAATGACAGTATCGTCGCTTATAACTGAGGTTTGAGGCATATATTTATGCAAAAGTATGTTGATGGATTTCAGTGTTGTAACTGTGGAACCTACTCTGCTACCAACAGTTACCAAGGTGCCTGTAATTTCACGTCTACCATTCATCGGTTGACTGAACTGCCATCTGCCTAAGCTGTTCGTGAGTGCATTTAATGTACTGTTGGCGTACTAGTAATAACTTACTACTATACTGAGCTGTTTGTATTCCAACGAACCTTGGTTAAGTAAATGAGGCTGAAATCCGTCAACTTCAAACGTAGCTTGCAAATGTAAACATGGACGCGACACATCGCATATAGTCACAATTTGGCGGACGTTTAGAACCAAGGCAGGGAAACACCGACCAGTGTTGGCAATACCGGTCGACATGTTCGCTCACCATAACAGGGAACAAACGAAAAGAGTCGCGGTCAACGGTTACTGAACATTACTTAACGGGGTTAACGTGCTATTAACCAAACGCGCAGTTTTCGGGTAATAACAGCACCCTGAAGCAAACAAATACAATCCCATTCAGTTAGTTAGTCTACTGTGCACCAAAAAGAACAATGTGGCAATTATACTTCCTTAATAATAAGTGATTAATAACGTGATTGTTGGGTATTGTGGATACTTTGCATGGTTTGTCTATGTGTAGTCAATATCTTCAGCAAAGTCTGCTCTCATAAAAAGAAGAATATTTCGGGTTTTAACTTCCAGTTGTTAAGTCGGTTCAAACTTATCAAGTTATACTTGTGTCCAGTTCATCTTCAGATTGCCCGCTATATTTGCTTCATTGTCGCACGTCAGCGCAAGCAGTTTCAGTTATTTCAATTCATGCTAACCTAAGTAAACGAGAAAATTAAAACTTTTACTGAACTAATTAGTCTTATGAGTTATCACGGACCTAAGCTCGAGAAATTTCCTTTAATCTATAATCATCATTTTCAGGTAGTTTAGTCGAGTTGTTTGGATGGCATTGGTTGGGATAACAAAGCAGTGATTTTACGTAATTTGGTTTGGCCCGTTTGGTCAGCCTGATGGACATAATTCGAACAGGTCGTCCCTGCACAACTGAAGTTAGGCTACCATTCAATCCGTTGGCAAATGTGATGCAGGTAGTGGTAATAAGTCGATTGTTACAAATATTTGGCGGTTTATGTAAATCAGGTTAGAATGACTGCCAGAAAATGGCTTTACAATTTGAAAATAACAGCATATTTTTCAGACTTCAAAAACGGTCAAACTATCTTTGAACTGAAGGTGTTCATAGTTGAAGTCCAGAGCTCGTTGCGCAAAATCTGCTGAATGATGTGACATAACAAATCACATCGTAGGTCAAGTCTTCTCACACGACAAGATCCGAGTATTGTAAACTAGGGTCTAGTTTATTGCATGATACTCTTCAGTAGTTCGGAAGTATAAAATTTTCAGATAAACATATATTGCCAATCCGAATGTTGTGACTGGTGCTGTAGCCTACAAGCGCGTAAATGGAACGGAATAACGGTCACTGAAACGGCGGATAATAGCACGACGGATAACGACAATGAACAACGGAGTAAACGTGGTCAGTTAGTCTCTTCCCAGCCAACCCATCCACCCGAGGCTACCGCATAAACACAGGAAAAAGACTGGTCTTCCAACAGAGCCTCTCTATGTCGCTCTGCCCGGAGACAACATGTTCACAAACCCGTTCGTATCTATAGGGTTTGCGACTAGCAACAAGCAAGGTCAAATGGAATGGGTCAGACAAAAGTCTGGACAGTACAGTCTAGGAATGTAGTTGGGATGACAAAGACAGTTGTCACGACGGCTGAGGTCGTTCGTGAAAACCGGAGGAATGCATGACTGTGGCAAAGATGAGGTTCACTCAAAAATGAACTTAGTTAGTTTTGTGGGGGCCACAATATTTTCAGGGAACTGGCAACCTCCCCGACACAGATTCTTGCATGCAATAAAATTACTGTTATGCTCAGATCACGTTAAAAAATATTGTGATACTGTAACACAAGAAGAGTTTTTTCTAAGAAAACTTTCGCTGTGAGTTGTAATATAATAATTCCCAAGACATCCCAATGGTCGAAAATTGATTTTGATTGCCCAACTGAATGCAGTAATACTCCAGAAAATTACCGGTGGTCAAACTGCAATAGTTCACGAGGTAATTATTACATATTTCGTGGCTAAAGTAATAGATTTTTGTAGGATTTGACCGCTTTTCATTCAACAAAAAGTTGGCTTAAGTTGTGAAAGTACTAACGACAGGTCTTTGTCAGCTATGCATTCTGTTTATTTCCTAAAGTGATTTCAATTTGATCGTTAGGCCGAGAAACCGATAAGACCTACGGTTATAATCATACAACAGAATCGGATCCTTTAAAATGATCGTTATCTTAAGATTTTGCATTAAATCGTTAACGCTTCTTTCAGACTTTCTGATGTGTTACGTAGTCGAACCAACATATCCTCTTAGTATGTCTGGTTCAATATTATCTTTTATGAAAATCAAACTGGAAGTGATGTCTTGACTTTGTCTAGCAGTATTTTGGCACTAGTCAATTGTGTTTATAGTGACGTTTTCACACAACTAAGCAAAGAAAGGGATAAAGAACAGGGAACTATTGACGATGCATTATCAACTATGAAACGGTGGACGAATGAGTATCTTCCTCTATAAACTGCTGCTAGGAACCGTTGTCCACCTGAGGTGTTGTGTAGTTCATCTCTGACGTTAGACAGTTGGAGAAAGTGACCAACTGGGTAATAATGTGAGTATGACTATGTGAATTGGACAAATGGACAAAGTACCTAGCAGGTAACACCCTTACAGTTAACAAAATCTGTGAAATGTTCAATACATCATTTAACTGTGTCAGCCAAGGATGTGTCCTACTAATTTCAGTTCGTCATTCCACTAATGAAAATATTCGCAAAGCTACGTGGCGGTTATGGTTTTGATAACCTATCGCGTGGTGAATACAAGACAAAGAGATATTACTTTCATGTGACACGTATGAAATCAAATGAATACAATTCTACTAACCCCGTCTAAACTCATCGAACAATAAGGCCGCCGAAGAGAGTTTACGGCTTATTTGCCAAGAGACGACAAACTGCACCTTGTGTTCTACTTTCAAACAATAGTCTTTAAACAGAAAAATGGTATGCAATGTAAACTAAGGCAGCTTGTAACTAAGGCTAACCAAATCTTCTGTCTTGTACTTTTATACCATTTCAAATATTCAGTTCGTAAAGAGTAACTTTTGGTTTGCAAGTTGGTTTGATAATATAACACAACGTATTTCAACTATGGCTCCAAACTTGGAAAGTTTTAGATCTGATGCGAGAAACCAGTGTCATCTGTCGTTTTGGCTAAAAGTAGTTACTAATGCAACACACTTCCCTGTTAAAATCATCTAATAAATTTGGAAACATCTGGCTTACAAGACCAGATGATTCTGTTGGAGGTACATTGGTTTTACTTGTGCAATGAATACGGTTTAAGTTATCCTCAAAATCGTTCCCTTATTGACATTACTGTGGGGAATAATGGAGCGACTGACAGTCATCAGTATTATATTAGAGGTTGTTTGCAACATTCATTAAAACGTTAACAAATTTTATAACCGTATCTAATAGGCAGATGAAACACTACCAGTTAATTCATCGCTTGGAAACTTACAGCGTTCAACACCTGCAGTTGCATGGCAGTCAACCCAAAACTTGCAAGTTTTGTCTTAGCAAAACTTTACCTGACATTGTAAAAATCGTTTTTTAGAGGATTACAGGGCACAAAATAAAAGATCACTGCACAGAATGCACTTGATCTCAAAAGATATGTGAACTCACATTAAAGAGATACGCGTAACCACCTGGTGTTGTGAACCTGAAGACTGTTCCCAAACTAATGATCTGTGTGGTGATGTTTCAACAGCCTAGTTTCTCCAAGCTTTTCTTCATTTGACACCACACATATTACCACTGAACTTTCTTCCGATCATGGGATGGTGTCTAACATGCACTAGCCGGAGATCGATTTATGCCGTATCCGACGCAATCCGAAAGATCCGAACTGATACAACGAACCGACATATAAGTCGAGGGAATTGAAAATGTCTACGAATTCGAAACAGTTTCGGGCGTTCTTAAGCCGGATAAATAGACCAACAATAATACAGATCATACACTAACGGATAATGCTACAAACAGCCGTTTATGATCGTCCACGGCTGACGGCCATTAACTAACACTTAGCCCATCACATTGCTTCGGAATTTGTAAGTTGTAAATACAAAACACTAAAATGAATGATAATGCTACAATGATGTTGGGACCTGTGAGCAATATGTTCATGCTGGAATTTTTGAGGAAGGCAGTTTTACAAATAAACCGTCCACCTAATGTATTAGTGTCCTCATGATTCAAACTTCGAAATTTCTTTCTGTTCTGTCATCGTTTATTTTGTTACAACCTCAGAGTAAATCAAACGCAGAATCGGCGATATAAAGTGAACGGATTAGATATGTGAATATGAGTTGTGTTTTGTAATACCAAAATATGCCTAGCTGCTTCGTAAAACTTTTTAACAGTAAGTTATGTTGAAAGAAAGATTAATTCCTAGTGACTGAATGCGAACCCTTATGATAGGTGGATCCAAACCGCCTCAATTCCTCAAAACTACCTGGATCATTCAAAAAAGTGAATGGAATACCAAGCGAATATTACGGTAAGTAAAAGGAGATGAGCGACTACGGAAAACATCCTAACAACTGCTCATAACATCTGCTCAATCTGACCCAGTATATTTCTAGTGTGTTCAATTATTCTCACACTTTCAACGATCAGTAAAGCTGATTCATCAGATGAGGATGACCAGTGTTGCTTAGTCGAAGGGTACTCACTCACCTTATCAGAGCACCGTGTCTATGAACTGCAGGATTTTAATGCACTTTATGGAATCAACGCATGTCGTACATATAACGCAAATAGTTAATAACAGCTTTGAAATAAATGTCTGTCAAAGAAGGCTCATTGAAAGTGTTACTACTCACATCACTGATTCGTATTGTTCGTCCGTCCAAGTTTTTTCAATAATTCAAATGTATATTCCAACTGCCTAGGTGCTGAATGCAAGCTCAGACTTCCGAATGACTTTCGCTAAGTTGTGGCATGTAATACTTACTTATGTATCAGTTGTCCCTATACTGAGAGTAAAAATTTGAGTAGTCCATTGAAATATTCTTGGCAGATCACTGTGTATTGTATGCGGTGATATCAACTAATTTAATGCCAACTATTTTCCTATACTCAGTCCGCGCAGCACTGTGGTCTTTATCACACATCAAGACAAACACCACGATTTAATGTTCCTTAATAACACTCAGTTGTTTAGGGTCCATAGGGAAACCTCATTTGGTGCCTCTTACCTCTGCGTAAAGCCCTTTTTCATGGTCATCTTTAAGACAAGTCAAAAGATCTTCACTGCCAGCGGATTACACAGAAGAGGACGCCGGC
>JTDE01004529.1:21276-31508 GCA_014338405.1 Paragonimus skrjabini miyazakii | reverse complement strand
TCATTTTCACACCCACCCGATCTGGTAAGTGACATTCTACTTAACGTTCCATTAACTGGCATCGTATCAAACTTATGTTTTTTGTTTGTTAAAAAATCTTCTTGAAAACCTTTCAGAACGTCTATGAATTTGATAGAATAAGATTATTTATAAGAAAATGAAGTAAGCGTTACACAAGTTGTTATAATTAAGCAATACAAAATACCTTTTAACAAAAGATAGAACTCAAAAGGAATTTAAAAAAAGAGTAACTCAAACTTTCACCTACGATTTCGACAAAACGGCCCGACCATCAAATATATTGTTTAGCAGATCTGAAATTTCGAAGGAATTCCGTTTCAATTTTTTAGTTTTCATGATTGTATACCTTAGAGATTATTGATTCATTTCAGCGCGGCTTTGACCAGAACGACTGCAAATGTTGATCAAAAAGTTACTCAGCGGTGATGAAGTATTAGGCAGGATTATAAGACCCATCGTAAAGAAGAAGTCGCATGACGATAAGTAGCGATACAAACCAACAAGGAGATTACAGCCGCGGGTCAATTGTTCCCACAAATTAATTTTGTAAAGTGGTTAACAGAAGTAAACATCAGGGACATGGAAAACTCAACCTCTCGCAAACAACAGATACACCGAATTCATGGCGATCCGTTTAAAATACTTGGCAGAATACCAGGAACCAAAGACAGCTTATTAGATTGTGGCATTGAAAATTATTTTACTGATAACGCTTGGGCGTTTATAGCAGTTTAGAAGAGACCCACTTGTGACAATTGTGGACTTCTTCTGGTTTCGAACCAGCAATAGAAAAAACATGTCCAAACTCGGCGAATGCTTCACCATCTGAACTATATAGCCACACCGGAAGCTCAGAAATTTCATACCTGGTGGGTTCCATGTGACAGTTGGTTGAGTGGGTAACTAGATCCAAATTGACCCTGTTCTAAATTACAAAATCTGCCAAGCCATTTATCAGTAGTTTACAGTAGTATCGCAAGTTATTGAATTCTGTTCAGCTGATGTCTCGTGAGTTACGGGAATTACTGAATTTTGTATTAAATCATCTACACGGCGTTTCGTTATTGCACTTTAGGAATAACAGACACGAACAATAGGCGCAAATGGACGTTCCTGTAGACTTCTGGTTGCACATCTCGCCTGATGAAATAAATCATGTTCGTTGGCGTAAATTTCATGCTGTCCATATTTTGTTTCGTTTTGTTTGGATATGCAAATATGTTATATAAGTGCAGTTTCCTAGTGTTACGTTCATAGACAGCAGATAAAGGTTTTTCAGCGTTTATTTAAATATCTTTCTGAGTTCATTGTTCTGGACTGGTAAAGTGTAAAGTAGAGCGCGATCGAACGTGAATTAGTTCGTTTTTACGTTATGTTGTTAAATTTTGAACACTCCATTCACTAAAGTTTAGTGAAGTGGAAAGAGTCCCTGTGAAACTCCATATTTTTTTATGGAAAAAACCGGGTATAATAGCAAGCAATTGCGTAGAAGACCTTGACCAGATACTGTACAGAAATGTATCCTCACTCAATTAATTTTTGTTTACGTTTTTCTTTTGGCTTCTCACTTTTTGTGAATACACAGACGAAAACTCAGTCAGCCACTCGGGCTCTGTGACAAAAATTACACCATACCTCTTATACAACTATCAAAATTTGACGAAGTTCTCATTGGCCCAACCGAAGTTATTATACGAACGACTAACTATAAAACTGAACAGACATGGGGTAATGCCTTTTAGAACGTTGTCTTCTAAAATGACATAGAATGTGTTTAAAATAACGTCATGCATAGAGAGCATCAGTTATTGCAGTTACATCGACCAGAGTTATTTACTACCAGCGGGCAGCAAAACTTTTTGTATTGAGGGAACTAACTAGTGAAGAATATGCAAAATGACATCCTAACCACATTGACCTAAAGATATTACATTACCATTATTTGTTGGCCTACATAAAGCCTTCAAGAATTTCTGGTGGGAGGTTACGTGCTAAAAGATGCTGAGCAGGATAGCAGAGATGACGAGAGTTTACATGCTAAACCTTAAAAGATACTTAAGTTTAGTCTATGATTAATACAAAAGTATATGTTTAATGGAGAGAAGGACATATGTAACAGAATATTAATTATTGAGATAAATAAGCAAGGATGGTCAATTGTTCATATACATGAAACAAGGCTGGTCTGACTCACTGCAAAGGTCGCCAAACTCAAGCGATATGCTGTGAGGTTAGATGACACAGTGATTGAAAACCCACAACGGAGTCGACTATTTTCAGTCTTAGAAGGCAGCAAGTAGTGTCTTGTCTATCTAATCAGCCAAATTGTGGCATGTTCTTGTTTATAGTCGTCATAGTTAACCCGATATACATTGGATGCAGCCAGATGACAGTAGTCTCCATCCACAATATCCTTGCTAGTTTACACGTCAGTAAGAGAAATCAAGATATTCATGTCCCACATGGTATGATTATAATAACATGTTTAAGGTTGAGACGCATTATATGCAATAATCTCATGTACAAATTCAAGTGTACTCACTGTCCAAACGTTTGAGATGTAAGATTTGCTAATACCATCCAAACTCTCGTATGTAAAAGTTTACATATTCTAACGAGTAATATTCTTAAAATTCCACGTCTACTGTACGGAGTGCAAAGCTCATGAAACAGTGATGTCAGACAAACGTTGTACCTCTGAGAGATACGTACTTTCGATAAATATCTTTCTTTTCTACGTTTAGCATGATATCCTTGAATTCTGTCTTTTTCGGATTCGGCCAGTTAAAACGAATCAACTTGTAAAAGTAATCGGCTTTATCAAACAATAGTATTTTGGTTTATCTTGCCCGCTATTTTGAAATACCAATGCGTTTCCTCTACTTTTCACTTATGGCTTCTTAGTGCCGTGGTTTTAGTAAGTGTCAGCTGTCGTTGTATTACTTACTGCAGGTTTTTTGTGAAGTAGAGCTGTAATGTTCGGCCTTATTCTGTGGATGAATTGAGCTCAATAAACCAACAATGCACGGTTTTTTATTGAAGAACGGAATTTAATGCAAATGTGAGACGATGCTGAGCCGGTAAGGTCCAAAATTAGCAAATAGGTGCGGGTACGCATCACGTACGGATATAAAAAACACAAGTAAGTACGCCTGTACTAGCCAACTAGACTTTTCAATGTTTTGAATAGAAAACACAATTTGAACGAATTGGGTGAATTGTGTGCAATTATAGCTTATTTCTGACAGGCCCTAGAAACTATGTCAGTTAATTCGTCAAAAACCAGTAATTTGACTTTCTAATATCCACAGTCTCTTACAAAAGTCCATTGTCCATCCTTGTCTAAGGCAGGTGAATAAAGATGAACGAGGAGTCCAAATTGCCTTCATTCCTTCAAACTTGTATAAAACGACCTGAACGCTTGGGTAGCGAATCCTACTGGTTATGAAGAAAAATTTGCGATGATCGGAATATTGTTTTCTTTAGTCATGACGCATATACTTCGTTGTATCCTCGACAGATTATCCATGACTCTAACCAGCAGCAAAACAACACCAGTGCTCTGATTTGATTTTTTTGACATTATTGCATTTTTCTTTGGGACAGTCAGGGCGAAAGATTACATTCAGTCGCCAACACTTGTCTAACTGAGTCAACGTGACTACCCAGATTAGTATTTACGTCACGTTAGTCCAGTATCTCCTGCATACAGTGAAAAATTTAACAACCCAGGAAGATTTAACATCCACTGTCCTATGTCAGAACAATGCGCTTCTATTTGGTCTAGTGCATCAGTGACTTATACATTCACTTTGTTCAGGGAAATTTTCCTCAAGGTTCTAGAAATAAGAATGTCCTACGGGAAACCCAAATGCTTTACGCAGTTTTTGATTTTTCCACTTGTCTGCCATTATCGCAAACAGACTATTTAACTGCTACTCTGAAAATACTTTGCTATACTGATGCCCAGCGGCAAACGCAACTGTAGGAATTAGTCAGATTTTGTCACCTTTATGTTAGAATTTGTAAACACTAGGTTTACTGTCCTTCTTCACGTCAAAGTTGGTAGTTATCACTGATGATGCTATACAAATTTAACACAAACTAATTACACACTTCTGTTTGCTAGCATCGTACGAAACATTTGTTTAGAACTCGTCGCATGAATTATCTTCATTACATGCTATGTTGATAGGTTTATACGAAAATTACACTACTAGCTGTCATTAACTAATGTTTTTCTAGAGTTCTGTTGAACATTCAGTTATATTGTACCCAAAAGTTTATCACAGCCGTTCAAACTCGATCACATCCACTACTGAATTTGCTCGTTAGTTGTCAAGTAGAATTCTCTCAATAAAAATTTTCACGCGTCCTAATGGAGCATCTGCATGTAGCCCAAACAATGCCTGATACCTGATGACGAAGGTTGACTAGCAGAGAAAGTTGAACTATTACTTTGGGATTGCTAGCAGACTTTCAGGTTTGAAGGTACTGCTTGTTCGGGGCATTCGTCCATCAGTGAAATTGTCAGTAAGGTTGACAACACAATCACGCTTAATGAACCAAGACTACTAGGCTCTAGTCATAAAGTTTCAGACCCAAAATGGATGGTCATTGCATTCGTTCGTGCCAATGCCACACACGTGCAAGACATCATCTAGTTTGTGAATTTAAAAACATTTAACAAAGTTGACCACCATGATTAAAATGTCTGCATCAGAAGAACACGTGAACGGAACATCTATGTCCATACTAACAATTTGTTTACTACAACAGTCTCAACCACTGGGAAAATCGATTTGCTCAATACCATTTCTCACAGTTTTCCAAACTGTTGATTGTTTGACGGGTGGAAGAAGTCGGACCAGTCACTGTGCTAACTTGTGCTTAGGTGGATTGGATATGAAAAATATTGACGTCAGAGGTACTCCAACCTTGTGGAGTTTTGGCAAGTCATGCAGACGAGGAGTATGTGATCTTGTAGGTTTAATTGGTTTTGCTGTTTACTGATCAATGTAATGTTCTTCCGACGTTGCTCTTGATTTTCTGTTAACGCGTCATTCAGGTTCCGCAGCGTTCTCACGGATAGTACCGAGCTATGTCAGTGAGTGGTTCTTTTCAAAAACATGTTTTGCGATGGTTTGGTTATCTGATTATTCTCAGGGACCAACTTTGTGCGCTGTAGTACCAAATAAAAATTCTGTAAACGCTGACAGCTTCACATGTTTTTGCGGAAAGCAGTGAGTTGGATTAAGACGTTCTGACTTTTAGGACGTGGAATATCTGGGGGGGGTCTACTCTTGTATTAATTTTTATGTATGTGGCTGGGGTTTGAAAACAAATCAATTTGAATCTATAGAACCCTAATAGTAAGCCACAAAAATGCCTTTCAACAGTGTAGGTAGAGATCAGAACTATCAGTAGACTTTGAAACTGGGCTTAAAATCACCCCCAGCAAAACACCCAGGAGCTTAAAACTTAACGGGCTATCAGTTTCCACATCATTAATTTAAACAACCTGGTCCAAGATGGTCCAACTAAACTTGCTGACAAGATGTGACCCCATTTTGTGTTTCCTTCCTGAAATCCGTGAACATAAACGAGATAATTCATATTCCTATCATAGCTGGATGTCCTCTTCTCCAGATTAACCTGTGGCGAACATTTCGCCTTCCACCTCGAACTATCCCTGGTAAGTTTATCCTATTTAGAAGCATAGTCTCCCTTGATAAATGTATTCAGAATAACAAAACGTTTGAACAATTTGTAATACTCTAAGTTTCAACTTACTCAAAACGTTGTGTTATTCTTAATCCATTTATCAATGACACGTTAAACATGACGCCCAAACTGTTTGAATTCATTCGTACAAAATTTGGTACAGATATCTCAGTCTCCCTTGTTTGTGTGTAACGTTGGGATTATCCGATGTCCGCGCCATGAGGCATAGTTACCACGTGGTTAATCCCATTTGGATGCACCACGAGCAGCGCTGATTACACAGTTCAACTTACCGAAAGCAGTTGAAGCTGCTAAGTAATGTTTTGTGTAATGCATCGTTAAAAATGTAAACTTTATAGTATGCAGTTTGCGGATGTAAAATCGACCAATTTCGACTGATCAAATCTGTAACAATCACATAAAAGTCCCAGCCAGCTTCTTTCGGAAAGAATCACTGACGTGGAGCTTCAGTGGCGCTGGATGTGCTTACTAATATGTATTCTTGATGGGGTGGGTATTGGAATGGCGTGTACGCTGTCAGGAGGCGGCCGTGCTGCCCTCTTAATTTTGTGAAGAACACGACCGAAGTATCCCTTATATAAGCTCAGACGCATTTGCTGATTAACAAGGCTTATGCCGCAGTCATATTTTAGGAAGTATTGCATTTACCATTGGGGCGGGTGTGGGTTAAAATTCACTACCAGAGAGGTTTCACTAAGAACCGCTACACAGCAATTCATTTGATCTTCATACTTTATTGAAGTTAGGCATCCCGGTGAACTTATTTGAGAAGCGTTCTATTGAACATTCGTGTGATCACAATTTGTCGGCAACCGCCACTGAAAGTAAACTCCTTTGCTCAGCAATAATAATCGCGAAAAGCCGATCTGTTGCTTCTCTTCGAATTTGGCTAAATAGAATATTTATCCAGTTCTGAACATATCAGTGAAATCTAAAAGATGTTCAGTTTTGAAAATGGACTTCGTTACCAGGAAGTTTTGCCCGTAGAAAAACCGCAGTCTTGCTTGCGTTTTTACCCAAGGGATAGATATCCAACCATAAAAATTAACAAGAAACTTGAAGAAAGTGTTACCTCTAAGATGACAATTAACGGTAATCAAACAGAATGACTGCTGAAAACAATGAGGCAACGGAGTTCAGTTCCAACAAAAGTTTTTACTTTTGAATATTGTTATATCTCACAAAATGAGGCCATGTTCACTGCAACCGATGATGGGACAAAAATTATTAATGGGTTAACCTGTATTTACTGTTTCATTAAAGGTGGCATAAATATGTTTGAAGAGAATTGCAGAAATGTTTGATTTATCAAATCCAGTTGCATTTTGTGTAGAAAATTGCGTTTTTTAAAGGATGTACTTATGCAGTCATTTGGAAATATAAACCTACAATTGTATGTTATGCAACTTCCAAAGGATAACTTGTCTACCATTGTTAACTGATTATATTTATCTATCTGTATTGTCTGTAGCATGAGAGATAACCGTTGAAAACCTAATAATTTTATTCACAGACGCTTATCATCAGTAATTCTCCCTTTTAACCGTTATTTAAAATTAGGCATTTAATATTACGATAAGGTATGCTATTGGTTTCGAGCCCAGCAATATGCTTCGCCAGCAAATAATGCTAGTTAATACCGTAGCAATGGAAAACAAATATTCTTACTGTCAGAAAATTATGGTTACCTTGGACACCCATACTTAGCTAATCAAAATATTTCTTGTGCATGTCTATTTTAATGACCGAATGAGTTTATCTACGGTATACTAAAATATGGTTTGACAGCATTTCAACATTTCCTCAATCCTTGGAGAAATTACATTTTTGCATTTCCCGGCATTGTGTTTTTTGCATTTATGGTAGACTGCAAACTACCACAATCTAGGTGAGTTATACAGAACGATTCTTGTTAGCATTGCATATGTCAATAACTCGTAACACCTGAACGATTAAGCAGAATAACGTAGATAACCGATTGTTACTAGTAATATTCTGTTGGAAATGTCCTAGTTAACCCATTATTAATGTGATACACACGCAGCATTCAACACGTTATTCAGAAAACATAAAATCCAAAAATGGTGCGCTACGTAAGCTAGTAAGTGAACATTGTCCATAGTTTATACCTACTTAGCGCAGTTCATATATCTCTTTAAGGTGCATTGGACTTCATACATCATTTATAATTTTGCGGTTTTATATAGATGAATTTATTAAAACATGACCAGTGTACAACCAGCAACACTAGGTACATAAATTAAACAGACAAAGGTGGTACGAAGTAGAACTCAAAACATTTTGTTTTAAGTTGACTGATAACAAAAAGAATTTTCAGTAGACAAGTAGTGCTGGGTTTTCAACTGTACATGTCATTTTTACTTATTTTTAGATCTGCATGGAATGATCATGAGTTTGCCTAAACTTGGATTCGGAGGTGTAGCTGGTTTCACGTAGTTTGTCGATGAAAAAATAAATTATGCTCTTTCATAGAATGAATAAGAGAAGTGTAAGTAACTAAAGTGTAAAGGTGACCAGCGGAAGATAAAATACAAAATAGTTAGCAACATGTACCGCTAAATGACTTTTAGTAAACACCAGCAAATATGCAATCGGGCTAACCAACAGAGTGAAGGCATTATCCAGAATAAACTGGTTATGCTAGCCATAGTTTATGCTGCAAGCAAATTGAACGTCGGATATTGTACGTGTTGAAGGTTGCTACTATGTTATCAAGTTAGGGGTCAATGAAGGAAAGTCCAAGAGAAAACGTCATAAATTTCAGGACTCGTAAACATTCGTGCATATTGTTTGGGGTGGATTAAATACCAGTCGCATCAAACTGTCGGATTCTTGGGCAGATAGATTCACACAGGTTTTTCCGTCACATAAATTCAATTGGGTGTCAGGCGGATTAGTGATAAGTACTTATTCAAGTCGCCCTAAGATGTATTCGATGTAACCTTCATAACAGCCCTAAACAAGAACGAACTAATTTACTGTGTTTTGTAAAGAAATTCAAGTGGTAAAGTCGAAAGACATAAGTGGTGGGATGGCGCGAGAGATAGCTGGACTAACCCCCCAATTAGCCTACAATACATGTGTGGCGAGCTCTTGTCGATTACACGAATAAATTTCCCAGACTATTCCGATGTACTGTGACCATGTCAAAGCAGAATTAGACAAACTGTTGTTTCTGATCAGCTGAATGGATGAGCGACGTTTTCAGGTCAGGTATCCAAACTCGTGCCATAGTTAAAATTCGGCTGCACATTTTCACACTGTATTATTTCCAACTTCTGCAAGTGTACATTTGTTTCGTTATAATATGCGAAGTAGTTTTTAGATTCTTATACTTCTCGGATTAATTGTGAGGATTTTGAATATTTGTCCAACCCTTAGCGCTAAATATGTCTTCGGCGTTCCTGAAGCTTTACTTAGCTCCAACACGAAGTGCTTATCAACAATACATCCAAAATTATTTTTTCACTGATCATTGGAATGTTTTGAATTTGAGTTGTATCCAATAGACACAGATGTAACCTTAAATCAGGACAATTTAGTATTTACTACTGACAGATAAAATAGTAGTTAAAAGATAGGGAAAGTTTGGAGCTGCAGATGAACGAGGACGATAGTTTTTGCAACAGGAGGAATCTTTCTCCAAAAGAATTGATTCAGTTAGTGAAGCTCTGCATGGATAATTACCCACAATTTGACGACCGAGTCCATCTGCAGAATGGATGCACACCAGTGGACTTACCTATACTAGGATTACTTGCAGACTCCGTAATGGCGCATTTTGAGTGTGAAACCTTTCAGACATTCAAACCTAAATTGTAGCTTCGATATGTGAGTGACATAGTCGTTGTTCCACCTCGTACTCAGCTTGACCAATTCCACAGTAGTCTGAATAACATGATAGATGGGATAACCTTCACACGCGAAAAGAAGGAAAATTCACGCCTGGCGTTTCTCGATGTGTCGGTCATAAGAAACCTGATGACAAGCTTGAAACTACTGTCGATCGTAAACCGATAGCACCTGACGTCATTCTCAGGTTCGATAGCAATCATCCAGTCTGTCAACTTAAGAGCTGAGTGCAAACATTATTTCGACATGCAGACACGCACTGTAGCTCAGCCGAACTCAGAATACAAGAACGAAATCACCTGTTCAGACTGTTCGCTTCCAATTGGTACCCCAGTAGCTTCATGAAGGCATCTATCAGAAGTTTCACTAGAACTGAATGCACTGAACACAAAACGCGAATGACAGTGCCATATATACACGGCACTCCTGAAGCAGCACAAAGGATGCTGCAACCACTTGGCATCCAAAAATCACACAAACAAAAGTAACACTCCGTTCAACTTTGGTGAACGCTAAGAATCGTGTAGAACGCACAAAAGGTCTGGCGTGGTCTACGCGATTCCATATCTCGGAGGTGACCAACAATATGTAGG
>JTDE01004529.1:8119-21176 GCA_014338405.1 Paragonimus skrjabini miyazakii | reverse complement strand
GCAAACAAATTTGCACACGCGTGCACGAACACAAACTAGCGGCGCGACGAGCTGACCGTAGATCACAACCGTGGTACCATGGCGCGGGCACAAGTCACGAGGTCAACATAGATCATGCGAAAGTGGTCGCACGGGCAAGATGAAAAAGGAATGGCCTGCACTGGAGGCTCTTCATTCGCGGAATTTGTTCGGTGGATACGTAGATATAAGCAGCCACTACCTCAGCATCGTTGACACTGAAACAAAAAACGGACGAAGACAGACCGATAGGTGAACACAGTGAGCAGCAGAACAATCTCATTCCTACACATTTATTTGTTTGACTACGGATTCTAGTGTGGACTTGAAATTTCACAATAAATCGTTCATTGTTCATTGTGTGCCTCGATTTTAAATGCTTTATATGTATATATGTATAACTGTTATGAAAGACGACGGCTATAAAAGAAGGGTCATGGATAGCTTTACCGCACATAAGGGTTGATGGAAGGGTAACGCGTACCAAAATCATTAATTCCTAGACAAAACATAGTGCAGAACTTAGATGTTTTGTTCATTTCAGGTAGACAAGGGCCGAGAATATCAAGGAAACATCATTGAGTTACCTTAAACCACTTCAGCACAGCAGAAAAAGACCATACGTTGCAATAAGTTAATATTGCGTTTACTCTCATTAGTCGCAAACGTAAATGATGCCAGTTATTTACATCATATAGATAATGACATATAGGGGCTAGACAGGTCTACAAACACACCACTTTTTGTGTAATCTAGGCCAGTGCAATACAATGAGTTGCCTCAACCACTTCTATGCATAAAACGTTGGCTGATAAGTTAAGCTAAGCATCGCTTCGAGCAGTCAGCTCAATAAGTTGAGGCTGGTGCGTCATCAGTTGTTTCAACCGCTTCGAGATTTGTTTGGCGACCAGCTGTGATAGTTGTTCATCTGTTCTGCTTAAGTGAATGTCATTGTGGCCGCAAGTTAACTAGTACACAACACGGGAGAAAAAAGTGTTTGACAAACTACTTTCGCAATTGCGAGCAACTGGTCTCCTGTTACTTTGAACTAAACGCATACATTCGAGTCAGAGCAAACTTTAATTTGTGCCTTATGTCGTCGGCTAGACCTTCAGTTTTGAATTATAATGATAGGAAAACCTCCTCCTTATGAGCTGTAATGTCGGTTCAGTGCTCTTTTTTTATCGTATTATGTGCCTCGATGAATTTCTTTGTGTATCCATTTTCTAATAATGTTTGTAGTAGCAACTCCTGTTCTATCTGCAGTTCGTCAGGGGTACTAATATGCCTGGCTTTATAAAACAGGGTTTTAATCAAACCCTCTTGGGAAGCTGAAAATATTGACCACTCCATGAGGTTTTACGGCGAACTAAATGTTGTAACTTGCCATTCGTACGTCTAATAGGGGGTACATCCAAATATGCCAGAGTGTTGTTAGATGCAACCTCATTAGATGAATATATGTTTGTAACTGGTAACAATAGACGAAATTTTGACATCTCGCAACATGTTTCCTCTCTCTGCTGTGATGAAAAAATACTACGTAGTACAACCTGATAAGAATACAGAATTTTCCGCATAAATCTCCTTAAGGGGTTCTAGGAATATGACTAAAAATAGTTAGAATATTTGTAAAGTTTTTTAAGCACTTCTCCTGAGTACTTACATGTAAGAAACCACAGCTTAGAGCTGTTTTCTATAATATGTTGGCCAGAAACTACTTAAAATCACAAGGTTGCAAGAAAGTAAGGATAATATTTAAACTGTTTCGACAAATGTCATTAGAGGCCTTTCATAACCTTGTAATTTTGATTAGTTTGAAACGGAACGCCAATCCAGACGGTCGGATGGAAATGGACAAATAGTCAGCAGGTTGCATTGCAATTTGGCCAGCTAATATTTCAATTGATAAAAAGATCCTATTGTTAGTTAACAGTTATGGATTATGATTTCAATCCAACGAATAAAATTTAGATGATTTAATGAAGTAATGACATTGAAAAACTATCGGAAGTGAACGTTTGCAGCGGATAAACCTCTACATAGATAAATGGTGATTGGGGCAAGTCTGAAAGTAAAATGGTCTATCTGGTTTTGGTTTTTGATCCATCCTCTAATGATACTTTTTCTAAAATGAGCAGATCAGTGATGCAGTTACAACACAATCCACATTTGAACAGCACTTTCTTGTAAAAGTAGTCCTCTATTACGTGCTTTCGTTATGCATCGACAATGGGCTAGTAACATAACAAGTTCAACTTTGCTATATTGCACAGTATACTTTAGAAATTACGAGCACACTTGAATAAAACCCAATAAAATATAAATTATTCTTACTCTGTACTGCACGGAAAATTAAACGATAGCTTGCAAAACACGAAGCAAGTCTTTATGGATTATTTGCTACGAATCCATGGCTTATGTGGACCAACTAATATTTCAATATCACGATGGAGCACAAGTTCTGCCTGGTTAACAAGGTGTATCAATATATTAACAGGAATCGCTTTTTACAATTAACTCTTAGGTTTTACTTTATTTACTTCTGCTTCATTTATAAAGTCACGAAAATGTCAGTTCTGCTCTAACAACCGTGTTCACAATTGAACGATAAATAACATTTAGGGTGTGGTCTGACACTGACAGGTTACTTCCATTTGTATGAAAGCAAATCAACCAATATGTTCTCCAGCTGAATTAAGCCAAACGACAGGCTGATCAGTGTATATGGTGAGTTTATGCTTGAGAAAATGAAAGACAGTAGTGTAATGAAAACTACGCGCAGTTGAGCCTAGTAGAAACACGAACAAACAACATCCCATCCCAAACATTTTGGTGCCATGAGGTTATTGTAAAGATGCTGACACAAGTACGGGATTTTTGTATGCACTTTTGTAAAAGTCATGAAAGAAGATTTAGGAGACGTGACTTAGCTGAAATAAGCAGATTCGGCCAACGGAAACCAGTTGCTTGGTCTATTGACTTCCAAATACATAGCTCACTTTTAAAAAAGACGGTTCAGTGCGGAAGCTTTTTCTTTCAGCGAAAAATCTGTGCACACTCAAATGCCTTAAGCTTGAATAAGAGATTTAGGGGATTGTTGTCTTTGTTAACGGGCATCCATTCATTTTTACTGAAACTCTCTGAAAGGAACGGGTGACCAACTATCAATCGCAATTCGCGCTTATGAGGCAGATCAACATCAAACTTCCTTACATGACAGAAAGCAATATAACCGGAGTAAGTCGAAAGTTGAACTCCGCCACTGATTGCATTTATCCCGCGGTGGAGTTGCGTTTGTTACTTTCTACTCCTAAGATTAGTTTCCACGGCCCCGAATGTTCTTTCTCGGAAAAATCTGCCTCTTATATCATCTACCAGTTGCGCTGAGTCATACTTCGGCAGAACGGACTGAAACTCGCGACAGACAAACGCGGAACACATCCCCAAGTGGCCAGTGCTGACACAGACTCAACGAGGGTCTGTATGAAAAAACCTGCACAGAAGGCCAGCGTCCTTGATCGCGAAACTTTCGGTCACATCAGGACATTTGGTTGACCTCGGTCACTTCGTTTATGCTCCTATTGCGCAATCACAAACTTAAGATGCTGATGTTTTCCGAGGCGTTGTTGATCATGCATCACATACCGGCTCTTTGTTGGCAAAATGTGGCTGCACAATCAACTTCGTTACTGTGGCAGTGAAATCATTCATCCCATCTCGATTGCACTTATGTGAAATTCGTTCATTTCAGTGTTTAACCGCCTTACCCCAAACTTGTATAACCTAGTGTTTTACATAATCGACTGGTGAGAATAGACGAAATGCTTGCATATCACAATGTACGTTTTCTTGCCGTTTTGAGGAGCTGAATAAAGGAAAACTAGTGTTTCTTACTGAAGAATAACTGTATGTAATGAGTACTTCTTGATTCAGTGCAATAAAAGAAGTCTGACAAATATGTCACTGAACAATTCGAAGACAAGAAAACTTGTCCAAAAAGAGCGAGATCATACGTGATCACTGGTGTACACTAGGTTCTGTGAAACTAAATTTGAAATTGGCTGAATTTTGCCTCACACGGTCAAGCTCAACTGTTTATGTTGCCCTACGCGGCCGTGACCAAAGAACCAAAGAAGGTGACAATTATTCTTGTGGCAGCGAAGTTTAAGCTTACATAAAATACCTGAATGATTTCAAAATAATTGTATAATTTAGTTCGAAATACAGTCCATACGAGTCAAGTATTCAGAATGCTTCGGGAATGTAGCAAACGTCTAGCATCTCCAAAACTTGCTGTCAGATTGTCACATTTCAACGGGGCGCATCCGGATATGAAACTGTGACAAATATTTGAACATAGCTATAATTATATTGTAGTAAGTAGAAATGCAGAACGCGGTTGACGCGGTACCCAAAATGTATGATAGTGTTAACTTGCCTCAATTAGTATATGTTTGAATGAGATGACTGTTGATGCAAAACGCGTTTTTAGCCTTTTTTACAGAATAATAAATCGATTTCTAGATTGACAGAGCCAGCTGATAAAACAGTGTACTACCAGTAGAAAAATTACTTTTCGTATTGCCTAGTGAATGCCAAGAGGTCGAATGAAATTTGTGGGAGTTCTAAACTGAGCGCTTTCAAAGCCATTAATATTCCGGTGCAGTACCGTCATCTGTTTGCTCAGAAGTTCGCACAAACAATAACCAAACTTTGACCCACCGAAATCACAAGTTAAAAAAGTGATTGCCTAACTGATAGCAAGCAAGCAGTCTGCAGAACTTCATGGACCGATTTTCTTAATCATTACAGTTACTGGTTTCTTACCTAGTGCTTTGTATTTAACACGCGGAACGAATGCAGAAAAAAAACGTTTTCCGTCTTTGTTGTTCTCAGTAGTTACTTTGAAAGAGTACACCAGTAGTCAACACTCAGTTTGACATCAACTGTTAGCAGGTTAAATGACTGAATTTCTCATTCAATCTTTCAATGACCTAGGGTCAAAAGCGCATATGTTCAGACTAGAAGATGAAACTATTCGTACAACGGCATGCTTATGGAAACTAAATTTTGAGAAAACCAATTTATTTTGCTAGAATTCAAATGAAGCATCTGAAAACGGAGTTTGGTTGACAATGGTCAAACACAACAGGAAGTCGGGTCACGTGTAATGTATACTGTTGCAGCATTACTCTTTCTGGACGGCAGTAATTAATTTTAGCCTTACATTTGATTTGGTACAAAAAATATTAAACCCGCTGGATACGAGAACAACATTACACATACAAGCTGAGATCCAGTTGTTCAAGAACCTCCTATATCCTTCGGAATAACGCAAACCTGTTGTTGACCATAGTCATCAAAGCTTAGCACCCTTGTTTATTCAGGATAATTGGTCGGACGAAGTACGAGCGTCTGCCGGTTCGTCAGTTTTCTTATAACCACCATTCGTTCTGAGAGATCAGTTGAGTAGTCTGTCACGACAGTTGAGCAGAAAACTGGCTACAAGCGGGACATAAGCAGTGTGTGGAGCAATATCGTGTAGAGGCGAACGATGTAAGTGGGGGAAGACTGTAGAGTACTAATCATTCAAGCGTCCACTTGAAGACAAACTTTATGGCGTCTTGATGGTACATATGTTTAACGAACAATATTAAACAGGTTTCCTCGGTATCCCTCGGACTTTAGAGGTAGACTGGCTTTAGTCAGCACTATTACTGCTGTCAAACTGAAGCGCTCTTATTTTCGCTTGACAACAGATGATGTAGTCATGGTTATCCTCTTCAAGTATCCACATATAGTTCCTTATAGTTTACTATCAGCTGCGGTTTACACTGTGTGTATACCATGAAAGTATACATAGTGCGGAGATGGTCGCTATTTGATTTTTCTACGTTGACACTATTCGAAAAAGTGATGAAGAGACGGACGACACAGACATTGGTTAACATCTTGCTAATTAACCCATCCGTAATCAAGCGTATCAGAATAAGCATTTTCATATAACACGTTGATGCAACATAAAACAATTTTTGCTTCCCTTCAAAACTTCACTACTGTCATCAATGTCGATGAACGGCTGAAATCTGGACTGGAGACAATGCTCACATCGTACGAAGTACATTGGAAACCAGCGCGGACATTACGTTTTCGGCTAACTGCATAATATAAGTCCCCCGAATTCAGTCAAAAGCAATCATATAATCGTTTGGAATACGGCTCACTGAGTTTTTCATCATAAGCAATTATATTTGATAGACGCCAAACATATTGGGAAATATTCCTCTGGCGTTTATCTCTTGATGATAGCGTTGTAGTGCGCATTCTACGAAAGCTGCCTTCACAAATGTTCCACAATTTTAGAATAATCAAACATTATTACACCAAAACTTTGAATAACTGTATTTCACACCTTACTTATAATCCTATAGTTCACGGAGGGAAACGAAAGGCGGAACTAGTTGGTTGTAAATAGAATAGATGAATTGACGTCGTTCAATCAGCTTCAGATGTTTAACTTGATTGGTTCCATTATCCTATCGCGTCTACAGGACTAACTGTCATTTTCATCAGTCCCTTGTCGCAAAATTGTCTCTGGTTTTAGATTTCAAATATCGCACCACCAGCATATGTTGGCAGTGCTTTGACGTGATGCTATTTATTCAATGCAATCCGTTATTTCTCATTCACCGATCTTGAAACAAAGTAACGTTATTTGGATATTGAAGATGGGAGTGCTCCTGCTATTCAGTTTGCTATTTCCTCAGAAGTTACGCATCACGTCAAGCGGGTTCATTTGCCAATACATTTAGCGTGTTTCTCTTGAAAATGGGTGAAAAGTTAGCCGCCGCTTTTGATTTTAGAGAGGTGTAAGCATTTTAATGATAGTCATTAGCCAAGGTGGTAACCTATGCTTCCTACTATTGTCTAACATATCGTTGACAGATGGGCCCACTTACTGTCCATTTTGACCGCTTTACGAAGAACCCAGTTATAAGTATCCCTGTAAGGACAGCAGGAGTTCACCTTTTTGAGTCGATCACATCCAGGCACTTCTTCTGAAATGAAATCAACCCAGAACGGTCACCATCTTGCTGTGCTTGTAAAATGAACGATAATAACCTAGTGATTAAATGTGGCAATGTAGTCGGATTAATCAAACGAACAAACAGATCCTGCTTTGCGTACAACCTAGTGGATCAAAGAAGAAATGTACGAAAACATTAGTCCCACATTTTTTGTAAATGTTTGATACTGGATCTGCTTGTACTGAAATAATTGGGGTATGAAGTGTAAAAACAAAATTTGAGCCTGGTTCGAAGAGAATGTTCCTGTTAACGTGAAGAGGCAAATAATCACGAGGACGCCAATCCAGTTAACTTATTTTGATAACTTCAAATCACTTATGTGACGGAACACGTTTCAGCAGTGAAATTGTGATCTATATTGTCTACGGGAAAAAAATATTATTTTTTAGATAGAGCTAGTTGTTTTTCAAAAAATAAGTCCTTTGCCTATAGATACACTTCATGCTGGTTACAAAATTGCTAAGCGCATCCTGTGGATTTTGAGTGATGAAAATTACTTGCGCTTCCAATCACGTGACATTGATCACAACGTGTTCTGTCTGCACGATATCGACGAAGGGATACACTCTAGCAATTAGTCGTAAATGCACTTATTATGGCTTATTGGTTGGGATGATAAGTTTGTATTCATTACAAGCGCATTTTCACTATTAACATGAGAACCATTTTGCGAATTTTGAATTCTAATAAGACCGCTACCAAACTTATATTAGGGAAGAAAAAAAATGCATTTCTGCATTTCTTAACAGTTCATCCTACCACTATCAAAAGTCGTAGACTTCATGGTTGAAAAAGTAGTTGACCACCGACGAAATATGGGTGCACGATTTAACAAACGTTGTTTGGAGTAGCCTGTTTAATACAGTTTACCCATCAATTATTCAAACAAACAGAAATTTCTAATCGACGGGAAAATGTCTCAGGGAAAACTAAAGAGAAAAAGTGTAGATTGTACCTAACAAACGCTGCGTGTGTGAGAGAGATGCCTCACTTTTCGGCTCAATATAGACTAACTTTTATGCACTGAAAAAGTTGTTTCGGTTGTCATAGTATTTTACTGATCGGCAGTCTCAGTTCGGCGAGATGTAGACCATAAAATAAGAACTCTGAACAATATTCTGAAATGTAACTCATCTTAACTACACCCAAATGTCTCTGAGGTTTATTCCCAGTGGTTTGCGTGTCATTTTCTGTTTTTTTTGCAGTTTCTCTCTTACTGCCCAGTCAACTGATATTCAGCTTATTACAACATAAAATCGTCCATTACTAACTTCTAAGATCATTAACATTCGCAAATGTGCAGTTATATTATGTTCCACGCATTAGAGTATAAATAACTGGTGAGTCGGTTAGCCTTTAGTCACTGGTATAATAATGAATAGCTATTAGGTAATCGGTGAGCACTCATCATCTAGAAAATAACTTATCTGGTATCATAAAATAATAATCTCTTGTCAACCCTAACACATTTACATAATTTAGAAATGTACCTGAGATATAATCAGTGTAATCTAACAAGTATTTTGAATAAAGTAGGTTGTTGGTTTAACAGATGTTGTAGTGTTCCTTATTTTCTACAGGACAACAATTGCCGAAGATTACAAACGTTTTTTCGATATTAACGTTTGCAGTCACGAAATGTGACAAGCCATATTTTTCGGTGAATTTTATTGTATTGACATTAATAACCACAATGAGCTTAGGAACAAAAAAGTTTTTCAATATCAGTTCAACCCAAATTTTTAAGAAACTGATGATCATCAAAGACGTGAATAAATGTAGGGTGTAACTTTGATTCTGTGATTTGGTTAACAACTATAATTAAGCAGATTCAACACGATAATTTTGTTATTAGGTGTATGAGAAGCAAGCTCAAGTGCACGAGTAGTTTGTTTACTAAACACCATTTCATAATTTCTGTGAAGTAAGAAAAAATAATGGTAGACTTATTGTTATCAAAAGTTAGCATATTAGGGGCAACGTTAGAAAGTATTGATCGACAACTGCAGTTATTATTAATGCCAATTGTATTTACTCATTCGATAAAACTGTTGATTTTCACCACATAAAAATTGAGCGGAAAAAGGGCAGCAACTCAGCAAAACGTTTGTCGCATCGTAAATGTTGGGAATTCACCAGTAAATTACAGACTCTATGGGCCCCAGGTAAGACAGTATGTTGCACGATGATTGGTTGCAAGTGTGAAATTCCGAACTTCTTTGGCGTCTTTGTAACTCAGGTTGTAAACGCGCTCCCAGCGTTTTGATGAGCTTCTTTTGTCGCTGGTTCGAATCCAGTTGAGCCAACATTTCTCATAAATGAATCTTGTCACGGTTAACAAATCTGTTCCTATTATATATTTATAATAAAAAGGCACAGTCTTGAAATGAGTTGTTTGCTGTTAACAAATATTGCGATTTAAATCTGTGGGTAAAATTAGTAAGTCATGTATATTTTTGTAGTGTCTGAATCTGCCACATACTTCAAAATGCGAAAAACAAGACGGAAAGTTTCAATTAGGTGTTAGACTAACGCTAGGTGGGGTCAGAGGTTTATTCAAAAAATGTGTTTCTTGTATACGATGGGGGTCGTTTTTGCATTGTTCTGATTACCACCTAGATTGAAGCAACTAAAGCAGGCTGTCAATTTTCAGAGTATTCCAAATAATGTCAATTTTATAATAACTTTCTTGAGTAAATCACTGAAAGCAAACCACATAACAGTAAGTCGGCAGATCAGGATGAAAACAAACCGAGTACGGACGGTCCAGAATCTTGGCACACACCTTTCACTTGCAATATTTCCATTCAGGACCAATGATGAAACTAGTACGGTGAATAAATTATATTCGTCAGAGATATTATCAAAATCTTTTAAACAACTACTTCATGGGTTCACGATACGAAAGTTTAGGGAACTGATATTGACAAAGAAATATTCGGAAACTACTTGTTCAGTATAAACGTGCAGCACATTATGGATCACTACAAATTAGTGAGAAGTCGTGTCTATGTAAAATGAAAATCGTTCATATCGTACCGTGAAATTTAAGCTTAGTTTCAATGTCCAGTCAGACTGTAATGCATGGGGCAGATTGAAGGCATAGTATTATAACCAGAGGATATGTGAACTGTAAACCATATAACTGCTCATTGTTGGCCGTCAAAGACATTTAAAAATATTGAAGAGTAAACTGAAATATTTTGAATATAAGTATAATGAACTTTATGGGAAAACCTTCGCATAACATACTCAATTAAATACCATTAATCATGCTGAACACCGTGCACAAGAGATTTTATCTGAAAGTTCAGATAAGATGGTTTGATGAGATCTAATGTGGAATTGACATAATGCCAGCACCCCAACCGTGTGCTGTTTAAAAGAGAATATTCATAAGTGAAGGTATCCAAGAAAACCAACGCTCCGATTGGATGCTTCCTTTAAAACTGGAAGGCCGAAAAGTATGTCACAATGCAGAAATTGCAGACAAACATGAGTAACCCACAGTTTGCGGCGTTAAATTCCCAGCATTTTAGTCAGTTGAAGGTTAGACGAAACCTTTATACAGCTAACAGAGTCAAGTCTAAGAAACGGAACTGCTACTGGAATGGAAGACATCAAACACTCAGACTTGCACAGTATATAATTGGAATTTTTGTGTGCGTGATCCATATCACGTATGCCGACCATTTTGGATCGGAATTAAATTAAGAAATTTCGTAGTTTACATTTTGGGATAATTCTACTGGTTGAATGGAAACGGCAATTACTAGACTACAGGTGCATCTGACATATGTCACAAATCTCTGGAAGGCCAAATATCTTTGACTATATTTCTAACGAGAACGAACCTTCTGCAGATATTTACACGATAATAGATTATCAACACTTAGGTGCAAACTTTAAACTATATTTTCGTTAGCCAAACGCTACAGTGGGAGATATGTTGTTCGAGATTCATACGAATGTTAACCGCAACCGTGTGCAAATTATATCATTAAACATGCAAACAGAGTAAGGTTAACTATTAATAATATTCTGTCATCTACCTTAAAAGACGGAAAGACTGGTAGTGTCCTCCAGAAATATCGCATTTGTACTGATCGTTTAGTTAAACTGTTGGGTCACACTACTGCTGACCTACAAGAGCGCAGTCATTTACTAGTAACCAATGAGAAATTGAAATGTTTCCGATGAAGCTGTCGTGATGTCTGAGGCACGTCATTCGTATATATTCTTGCAACTTCAAGGAACATGATACCGTAGCTAAGGGGTAAGTTCCGGTACTGTCATCATGATATATTTTCATTAATCGGGCGTATCAAGCCCTGTGTGGTTAGCCCTCATGCGACAGTATTATTGTGAGATAGCTCTGAATCAGGTTGATGAAAACACTCCTGAGGAAGGGAACCCGAAATGGTTGAAACATAGAGTATTACAACTTGCTCATAACGTTGTGTTATTCTCAATCCATTTATCAGGTTGATGATGGTTTGAGCCGGCCACAACGAGGCAAGATTTTAGGACTGATTTTCTAGGAATTTCTGACGGCGCTGAGACGATGGCATAACAACCCTTGCATTAGTGAGCTAATACATAATATCTGGAGTTGGAGGGCAGAGGTTTTGTAAGGTTGTTTTTGAGAAGGCCGTTTCCAATGCGCCTCCAAACCACTTCACACGTTAAAAATAAACCGTTACGTACTCTATATAGTTCGTCCATTTTTCAGATAACGTTATGTGTTTGACGTTACCAGTCATGTCAAGAAATAACGGACGAAGTTACAGGTCAGGATGCAGACTTACACTATTGATCGATGTGAAACGTCTGTAAGACGCTTTGGATGCAGAGGACATGATAATTTTGAAACGTTACTCGATGCATAGGATCGACTGATTATAATCTGTAAAAGTAGAATTGGGAAGCATATTTGATATACACTCAGATGTTAATCGGGGAAAATTATGTTCATTTACCAGCCGGTGAGCGGCGGAAGGCCTTGTGTAATTTTGTTAAATTTTTTAATCATATTATTGAAACACAAAAATTCCTCTTGCAAACATTCAAAAATGTGTAGTATGAAATACATAACCTAAAAACACGGATTTTACTGAGAGAGATGTCAAGTAAAATAGTGAATTAAATAGTAGATTTCATTCGAAAATTTCAACAAAGCAGTAAGAGCACGCGCACTGGTTAATGCTGGCAACTAGTGTCGTCCTTACAATACAAAATAATAATGAACAATAATTCACATAATAGTAGTTCAGTAGGGATGAAGAAATGGAGCGTCAAACTGCTTGTCCAATCTGAGCACATTTTTCTGATGGACAATGTCAGTATCGGGTTTACTCATATCATATTATGATTATAGAGACACCGGTGTATGTTTTAATCAACTGAGCCGGCTTTGTCTGTCTTATTTTAAACTTGAAACTAACCCGATCAGCTGATTCAGTGGCATAAGACTTGTCGATTTCACGGTACTGAGTGGATTATAGAACATCGCCAGTAGCGATTTGACACTTGCACAAAATTGTTTTAGTAAACATACTGTCGACTTGAGACTGTCAATTGCAATCGCCTAAGCGAAACGTGAATTACGCGGATTAGTGTGACGCAGTATAATCCTAAGTGTCCATTCGAGATTAATCCGATTACCAGTGTCCAACAGGTGTCTGGCGATAAATGGAGACAGAATTTTGCGTGATCTCAGGATGGAGAAAATTGTCAGCGTAGTCACATTCTGGACACATTTTGGCAGTTGCCTCTCCATCCCAAAGTTCAGGCACCCATCGCTCTTCTTCCGATGTAGTTTTCGCTACAGTTACACACGAATTGGTGAATACGAGGTGAGTTGTTGCTAGCAGATTGATTTTTGTTTTTAGGGAGGATGGCGGTATCTTGTGACTGCGGTCGCAGTCTACGATTTCGGCAGCATTGTG
>JTDE01004528.1:44044-57890 GCA_014338405.1 Paragonimus skrjabini miyazakii | reverse complement strand
ACCTATATTAATTCGCATTCCAGGTCTAAGCAAGGGACGAGGGAACCCCGATGGCGGATGATGAGAGATGGGACTTACCGCCACGGTCTTACTACAACTGGCTATATCTGGTGGAAGACTCGCGCTTGAGGCGATGACTGCTTGCACATCTCGATTACCTAAAGGGCTGAACAAAACGGTGTGACCACCACACTGACAGTCACTCATATCAGGCAGACCAATAGGTAAACTTCTAACAAACGACAGTCTCCTGGTCATCTAGGTTGGCATATTTTCCTAGAAAAGTATCAGTTTTGGTACTCTGTTACTCACCTGCTGCCTTATGATACGGGCTTTTGAATCAAAGATTTTGGTTGAGAACTCTGATCGTCCTCCTGTTTAGGTCTGGGCGATATCTCAGTCCACATACAACCATAAATATTCCTAGTGATCGGTTCGACGGGCAAAATTAGTGAACGATATGACTACAAGCCGTAGCCAGCAATAACTATTGTTTGGTCATTATGCAAACTTCCTCGGTGACTATTAAAAATAACAATGATTGATAGAATCCAGCCGAAGCCCTGACTTTTCACAATTGGGTCTCATCTAAAATCATAAGTCTGCCACACTACTCATTAGTATTGATAGAAAGCTTGTCAGCGATCTTACGTGATGTAATGCAGGCGAGAGTTTAGTTCTTTTAGTTACTCAAGGTTTTTAAATTGCGTTTAGTCTGCTTTCAGGCTCGTGTTCTGACGCATACATGTAGTGAGTCGTGTATACAGAATCTACGATATTTACTAATTCAGTATTTATCTCCTCGATTTTTATTGTATTATGCCATCTTGATTTGAAGTGCACCGCTACTTCCCTTGTGTTTCATGGTGAGAGATCCTGTACCTTCAAACAAAGCCGTTTTTCTTTCCATACCTATTTGGCAGTTAAACATCATTGTCAACCGCCAGTTCACTACTGTCGATAATGATGTTCTGAGCAGAGACGGTACATCACGGTCCTCATATGGTCATGCTACAAATGTCTCTGACCTTTTGCACTTCTCGGTAGGGCATAGCATGTTCAGGGCAAATAAATGTAGAAGGTGAGTTAAACACAGGATAACCTCAACACAACATGCCTGGCAATATCCATAGCTTTGTAAGAATCAGTTATCCGTTGTCTGACACTACCGACCCATCTTACGCACGTCGCGATGTCGGGGTCCAATGGCAAGATACAAACGGGCGCTCTGCTCATTCGACAGGCCTGTGTCAGATAGAACAACGGTGGTGACACGAGACTGACCGCCCTGTAGTTCGGTCTTTATATTTTACTACAGCGGACACGAACCTGTTTGAAGATGGCTCTTCGTTATGATGAACACAAAGATCCATTCTATATTTAGGGAGCATTTTTCGTTCTAGTGTTCGTTAAAATAGCGTTTTATTGTATGTTCATCAGATTTACTAAGCTAGATACTCTCGGGCGCATTTCTGGAATACTTCATATTGGATTTGACCATGGAAGGAGTTTCGAAAGAACGATCAACAAAGTTGTGGATCACCCTACTGGCAGAACGAGTGGGACACATATTTGTGCGAAATCCAATAAATAAAATTTAAAGGGATAACGACTAACTGGACGTCGATGTTCCAAATACGTGCGCCTAAGAAATGTCTATAAACAACCGTGAATCGTCTTTTTTCGGAACGGAGGCCACTGAATCACGTTTCAGGTCTACATTTGACAAAACCAACCCATGATCACAGAAAAGTCTGTAGTGCGAAATGCATATACACATAAACGTTCGAAAAAAGGACAAAATTATCAAGAACAATTAATCAGATGTCAAAATACCAGAACGGTAGGCAGATTCGCATACAAGATCACGGGTGACCATGCGTAGTTCAGGAAACTGGTTGCGAACAAGGTTAGCATGACCACAGCATGAGAGGTGGGGATGAGTTATTGATCAGTGAACGAAGGAGCCGGGTATACAGAATAACGGAAAATAGATCACAACGAACCGGCAAAAAATGGGACCAAAAAACCAGCGACTCGAAAGCGCTACGGCCTTTCATGAGTAGGGAAAACGCAAACAAATTGGTTCAAGAAAGAAAGTACACAAGGACTAGGCTCAATAACAGAAAAGAAATGGAAGCATCACATCACCAAAGTAGGCTGCATGGCACACCTGGAATCATTGAAAAGTGGCGCGTTAGTGAGTCTGCGGTATATTTCCACAATACCGGACGGTCCAGGTTCGAATAGATCCGGCTGCTCAATTGTAGACTAAAAATAAATATTGCAGTAAATTCGATTAAGCCGACGTAATTGCGTACGATTTAGGTGTAATCGGGCATAATAGTATGAACACCACTTGCACTGTGGATTGAACGTAAAAAAATATCAGCGTAGCATTGGGCGGCAAGCAGGATGGAACAAAACAGCAACTTGTACAATTTAACCCCTTGAGTTTTGCACAAGTATTTTCGGTCAAGGTAATAAACATTCACCAGTGTGCAGGTGATAAATGGGAAATAGACGCAGGTTTACAGCGTTTACACAGACGATGGACGAATACCAGTGATGTCATATACCAGGCTGTTCGCAAGTGCTTCCGTTCAGAGAAGGAAGAATCTTCTGGCAGGACAAGGTGCGCCATGCCAGTGCCGTTAGAATCCCCAGCTCTCAATGACGATGGTGTAGTAGCTGTTTACGCAAGTATGACAGCCTGGTTCGCAGATGACCTTCACATGAAGGTCGCTTATCAGTCCACATCTTTGGAACAAGCTGGCTGTCCCAGCGATCTGCAGACCACATTTTCTCCGCGAACGATGTTCGAAAAGGATAATAATTTGCAAGCCACTACACCCGATGACATAAATAGAATCAGTGCAGCCATAGTAAGTCGATTCATGAAGCCTGGAATTCCCCTTATCCGACAAGTACTCTCACAATCTTTCGCAATGTGCCATAAGTACGGTTTGTTTCACTACTGATGGGCAGACGGCACTCAAAAAAAGCAAAGGCACTGCTAACTTACCCAGTCGGTCGGTAACGCCATCGTTCATTCGGTAGCTGTTGTTCGTATCTAGGGGCTGATTCGTTTGAGACGCTGGCAAAGCGTACTCGTTTGAAGTTCGGTCATCCTATTTGACAGTGGAGCAAAACGATACAAACATCAGCGAAATTGAAATGGAACAAGATTATAGCCGACTAAACAGTACATTAAAAGTTGCTACTTTATGCTCAGAGCTACGTTTTTGCTACGACCTCAATTTAACATGGTAGTTGTAGAACTGAGACATCCATTACCGCCTTAAGACCGGCCTGATCAGTTCGTTAGTAACACTTACGACAACCATGTGGGAAGCATGCTGGCAGGGGTATATGAAAGGCATTAACTAGGCTCGTTAGTGATCGTAACCCAAAGCCACACCATTCATCATCAACAACCATGAGCCTGACCAGAAGGTACTGTGACTCGGGCCGCCGATCACCTCAACAGTGATGACCGGATAAGCGACACACTTAAATGGTATCGGGAAACCATCCAAGGATTGCCGCCAAGAACAGTCAATAATGCTAGCTAAAAATTCGCCACACCTGCTAGTCCATGACCAGCAGTCAGTAGTGGCATTGCTCACTTTTTCCTTAAGTGCCGCCAGTTCGATCACAATGTTTGATTTATCACCGCATACTCCGTGACATGCATCGATGGGAATCCACGCAGGTACTCCAAAGTGACTTGCTATCATGGAAACAGCCACGTCACCTGAGGCTGACAGCTGTGGTAAATGTGTGTCCACGATTGACTCAGCGTTGGAAGTCGCCGGATGGTGCACTGACGCCTAGAACGTCGAAAATCAGTACTTGTTAGAAACAGACTGTTATCAACACAGAACTGCAATAAACGTTCATCGTTGTCTGTTCGACGAGTGTCATAAGAGTGCGGGCTACCTAATTCACGCTCGTTAGCGTTTAGTCTTCCAACTTGAGCTCCTAAGTCTCCGGTTAGTACTACAATGTCCGTGTGTGTATAAGGTTAGCGAGCTGGTGATGAAAACCATCTTTGAGTCTGGACTACCGTTTGTGGGGGTATACGCCGCAACAACAAACAGACAGCGTCTGTGATAGGTTCCTCGCAATGCTTTAACCGTATCTTGGAATCTGGCAGCGCAAAGATGGTTGTTGACGGGAATCCAGCCAAGCAGCGCCTTCTGTACGTATGGGATCAGGGCAATTTCAACATCGTCTTGGCCAGTGGCTTGAGCCGCACGGTTTTCAGATTAATCGGTTGATGGGGATCGGAGATGTTGCACTGAGCTAGAATCCTGAAACCGTGTTTCAGCAAGACAACAAATATCGATAGTGAGGGCCTCCAAAGTACGCGCAAGAGCCACAAATGTTCGAACATTAAAGGTAGCAAGCTTGAATCGTGTTCGGGGGCCGCGTAGGGGCTTGTGTCCTTCAGGTAGGGAACCTTGGTGTTTTGGCACATTATCATGCTGGCTATGACCCCGTCGCGAGTGACAAATAAGGCACGTCTCTGTTGTGTGCGCGAAAACGGAATCTGGGGGTCATCAGGTAAAGTTATTTGACGAAAAAGGGGAAACGAGACAAAATGGGTTGGTGTTGTAAAACTCAACATGAGAGCGAAGCCGGCCACCGACACCTCGTCCGAAGAGTTGTGACAGATAGGCATGACAAAATTCTTAATTAACATAAGAGTGAACTCATAACTGTAAGGACGGGATACTTTTCGGTTGCTTAGGCGAGAGAAGGCGGTAGGCTTGAAAGTTCCTACCCGGAGGCCTTTGGTTTAAAGGAAGCCTAACCCATAAGGTAGCAGAGCGAAGCACGGAGTTAACAGTCCGTTAGTGGTCAGTGATGGTGTGGTTCATACGATTATCCATCCAGGATGCCCAATGCATCCTGCAGAAGCAGCGCAGCAGTTCGAGGATTCACCAACGAAGATGGATCTGATGTAGTACATCTGTTCAGCCAGGGAATCCAAGATCGACCGGACTTTTGAGACAAGCCTCCTGTTGCCGGGGCCAGGTGACCGAACTGGTTCGTAAGTCTTCAAGGCACCCGGTACTTCTAATTCACCCGCTGGAGTCAGTGATCACTGAATTGTTTTGTATGACATCATCGAGGTTTGTCTACAGTTGGCGGAGAATAGACATTCTTCTGCGCCATACGGGCATCATGCCAGAAAAACGGCATGTTGTTCGGGAGCCAATGTGTTTCCGTTAGAACACCTGAAACTCTTTTGTCGTAGTGTCGTCAAAAGGCTTGTGGCATTTTATAGCAGACCCGACCACCAACTATAAATCAACCACCTCAAAGTAGTACTACCGTTTTGTTCTCATTTTTGCTGGACAACGACCCCACTGGCTGTTGAGAAATGGGCCTACCATCGGTAAAGCATAAGTACCAAACTAACCTAGAAAGCAGGCATAAAACTGCTCACCCTGAACATCCCAATCGTTGCTGGACCGAGATCTCACAGGCAACTTAAGAAGCAGGCATTGCGGCACCGTAGTTCGTGGGCTGAACATACATTAGCTCACAGAAACATTCGTGGAGTTGTAAGATTCCAGATGCAACATTCCTGCTAGCAGTTCAAGAGGCATATCCATAGGAAGCCGAGGAGTAACCTGATTGCTGATCGTCAGGTTTAGTTAACAGAGAAAGTTAAGGAAATGGAAACCGCATCTGCTTCAGGGAACACTGGCAGCCTCTTCAAGCATATCCATGCTGCCGGTTCAAAGCGACCGTCTGTTAATTAACCTATCAGCCAGACATGGTACACTCAGTCTGGAAGGTTAAAGCATTGAAAGGAACACACTGAGCGTCAATTTAGCTGGCCTTCTCTTCTACCGTGCTATCACCACAAACTTGTGATGTAGCATCCCGGTCGGCAGATTTAGAACCACCCAGCGAGACTGCGGTTCTTAATAGCCTTTCGGTTCTCAAACGTAATAGGGCTGCTGGTCCAGATGATCTCGTGCCGTCACTTTTCAAAGAGGGTGTCAGTTGTTTCGACTAGCGTGGACGACCGACAGCACCCCCCTGTGCTGGAGTCATTCGATGGTGGTTCCAATATTCAACAAAGGAGTTCAGTGCTCTTGCGAAAACCAACCATTCTAGAGTTCTGGCATCCATTACACTTCGTCGATTCACTGCAGCTGCGGAGGCAAACGTTAGGAAAGAACTGGTAAGGTTCCGCCCTGAGATGGAATGCACAGATCACATTTTTACTCTTCGTCAAATTCTACAGCAGCGTCATGTGTACCACCGGCCAACAATTGCTGTATTCCTCGGCTATAAAGGTGCGCTCCATTCGGTGGATGGATCTACACTCTTAGAGTCGCTCACGCAGGGGCGTACCGACCAAGTATGTGAACATACTGTCAGCGCTTTATTCGTTTACGGTGAACTGTCTGACGGTTTCAGCACTAAGAGTGGCGTACGTCACGGCTGTCCACTTTCTTCATTGCTGTTTGGTTGTATCACAAACTAAATAATCACGGATTGTCTGCGGCACCCACAAGATGCGGGCATGGACCTCGTATCTGATGAAAGACTGATTTTGATTATGCTAACGACAAGATATTGCTGTTTGATACTTTCCAAGCAGTACAGACAGCGCTGGACGCTATTTCGCCCCCTGCCAGGTATTTCGGACTGTCATTTACAGCCTCAAGGTGTTAAGTGCTTCCGCAAGATCATTACGATTATGCTAATTTAATGTTAGATAATGAAGTTATGAAGGTTGTTGATCGGTTTGTGTACTTTTGAGGCTGCACCAGCGGTTGCGGTGTAGGGAATGATATAGAAACGTGTATCTCTAAGACTGGGACGGCATTTGCTAACCTAGGACACCATTGGCGATAGAAAGGCATCTCTCTGATGCTTAAGTGTCGCGTACAAAAGACAACAGTGAGAGCTGTGTTACTTTACGGCTCCGAAACTTGGCCGCTCAAAGCAGAAGGTGTGAACCGTCTTCAGGTATTTGGCTACCCGATATTTGCGTTCGATCATACGCGTCGGTTAACGCCAACGGGTAAGCAAAGAAGAGGTTAGGAAGCGAGTATTTGGTTGTGACTACCAAACGAGTTCTTCTGCTCTATCATTAAGTTTACATAGATTTAGATGGTTAGGCTATGTACTAAAGACAGACTTTGTACCTGTGTCCACAGTTTCGAGACAACTTGTAGCTGTATCACTGGCTCGCTCATTTTGTCCGTCTCATCACCGAAGCTAATCGTTTACTTGTTCCAATGTTCTTTTGACGGGCACACATTCCGTCAACACAGACTACATCGAACCCATCGGGACTAGTGCATTGCTCACCTAGATCAGGGAGAGAAACTGTTGTATCACTTTCATTGCTCAAGGTGGCTGAACGTGCATTGGATCAGGTTGCTGCCTTGGGTGTAGATTGTCGACAAACCTTTTTTTTTACCTACTATCCCCTCTTGGGTCAGCACGTAAACTAACTGGGTACAGCGAAGCAAGACGGTTATACTGTTTCTTCCTGGAACGAACTGAACCCACTTTGACTCCACCTGCAGTAGATCGTGTATGGCTCTGTGAGGTTTGCTTCTTCGAAGGAGTCACGAAATACAACGAAAATTCGTATCTTTCAAGTGTTTCTTGAACAGGATTTTCTCCTATTGGGGAGCGAACACTGTATACAGGTTGCACAATTCTAATATCTGAGCAGTCCGCCTGACGCAGTTTGCAATCGCAACCCTTCTGTTACGCTCTTTTAAACTGAATATTTGTGATTTGATGGAAGGTTTTCTAAATAATATAATTTGCGAAATTCACGATGATCTCACCTACGAATGTGATGTGAAAGACTTGATATTTTAGGAAAATGTAAACGTATGTGTTCAATAGGATACAAACAATGCTTGTTTTGAGCCATCATCATATCCTATTTTCGAATTAGAGCGGTATACACACCTCACGTTTGAATGAGTCAGATATCGAACACGTTTAGTGACATAGCACATGTAGAAGTGATTAGAGTGGAGCACAAAATCGTGTTACCGGCACAGCTAAAATTGAGATATTTTGCTCTTCAGAAACTAATCAGATGGAAGTTTTCGAGCCGACCGACAAGGTTTCCGAATATCACTTAGCTATGTGGATTTTGGACGCTTTAGGCATACACCAAGGTGTGTACAGTGGTCTTTCGCAAGGTCCTCTGAAACAACGCCACTTGGTAACAGCCATCTTGTAATTGTCAGAAATGTTCATTATTCGATAAGATGGGACTGGCTGCCATGTAGGCCACCTCCGTACAAGTAACTCCCAGTTTATCGAAAGTGAACGAGAAAGTCTTTGTTTGCTGCCTTGATAATGACAGTCCGATTGTGTTTCACTCACACTTCTCAGTAAGCTGCACGGCTGTAACGTGATTACGAAGGCGAAACAGACGGCACAAAAGAGTAATACTGTTGTTCGATTCTATATCGTCTATTCAGAAAACGATTACGCGCATCTGACAGGGGAGTGAAATGCACACTGGTTGAAAGATCTAAGCAGTGCGCTGTTCTACCGAACAGGAGTGGTTACGAGCAGGTGAGTATCACAAACCAAAGGGCTCAAATTGAAGGCTGGTGAGAGTGCTGTTGTTACAGACAAGAAGCAACTGTCGTTGCCTCAATGTCAGCTGTGCATACATTCGAGAAACAGAGGGCGTTGCGAGCTCTCTTCAAAACCTGCTGATTTTATAGCGCGCGGTTATCGTCGCGCATGATTGGTTTTTTCTCCTTGCGTTGCGGTATGGTTGTTTTTGCAACGAAGTAGTTTGATCTTGATGAGTGCCCACTAAGCCTATGCAGTCACTGTGCGCTGGAAATTCGAATCAACTCACTTGGTAATACGAGAACAAAGTTTCCTTCCAGTATAGTCAGGTTGAAAAAATTACAGTAGAACTGTGGATAAATGTTTATCATGTACAGAATCAATGACATTTATATTTGGATCAGTGCGAGCCAAACTGGTAGTGCGATGGCGAAACGTCCACTCGGAGGTCCGAATCCGCGAGCCGTCACACCCGCACCAACAACGCTATACGGTCGGTCATCAGGTTACGGGGGGATATGCACGATAACAGTTTTGGTTGTTCCCATGTGGGTCGAACTACCGCATTGTAACTCCTGTATATCATTGTGTACCGATAAAATTTGGCATCAACCTAACAATTCTCATTTACTGCACGCGACATTTTGAATTGACATTATGAACTACTCTCGGTTTATCCTACGCCGCCTCATCCAGGCATTTATGGTTGTTACTTGTTGAGGGTTATTTTGCGTGACACGGATTTCCTTGGTTCTAACATGTATAATTTACTCATTATTGAGTACTTCCTTATAAGTTAGGATGTAGCGAATAACCCCGTTTCGGTGTGCCACCTTCAGGCCAAAGACAAGAAATACAAAAAAGCTATTTAGCAGGATCTGCTTGCAATCTAATCCAATGTGAATATGGTACGGACGTGGTTACTGTTGTTGTACAACAGGCAGCTTCGTTTGTGAACGGTATAGTGCGTATACTTGAGAAATAAGGGGCAGATCTAAACGCTAGGAAGACGGGGGACCAGAAGCGACTATTGGAACAGTGTGTACGCACCATGGGAGAAGTGCTACCAAGGCGAATGGCAATGTACCGCTGCCTAATGGGTGGATACATGTGTTCGCCGCCATTCTGCAAGGATTGCTGGATATGACATTACCAGAATTGGATCAGGAATCAGGACGGCAGTTGTTAGCGGAGCAGATTATTGAAGGTCCCTCGATAGTGGTTTACGACCGTATCGTCCATGTCATTTGGTGGATAGACCTTGATGAGCTTGCGGAGGTGACGCGAGTGTCGGGAGTTATGTCAGTGACTTTGGTGGATGCGAACAACGATACGGACGAGAAGACAATAGAAGAAATCCAGAAGGCATCGGGGCAGCTGGGAGCGGATGTGGCTTCTCTAAAAACAGCTTTAAAGAGGAAGGCTAGACAAGGAGATTGCTTCAACTGTGATGAAAAACGGCACTGCAAGGAGTGCCCAACCGGGCGATTTCAGAGGTCTAAAACTAGTGTTCCGCAATTATTCTTTTTGTTGGGTGGGTCAACTAGTAATGGAACCGAATGAGAGGGGGGTCTTACATACAAGGGTTGAGGTGGACGGCGGATAGAACAGTGCTTGGTCGATACGAGGGCGGCTATTTCGTTAGCGGCTCGTGCAGGGAACCAACACCTATGATGATCAGGAGAGTTGGGGGTCACAAGCTGCCAAATGGTGGTGTGAAAAAATGCGGAGTGCGTATCGGCAGCCATGTCGTTAAGTACCGCTTCATTGTGTCCCCAGAAACGAGACAAACGATCCTTGGAGCCCAGTTCCTTACTGCAACAGATGTCGTGACTGACCTGAAACTCGAAAAGTTGTCAACCAGGTATTGTTCCCTGACACTCACAGGACAGCAACAGGATAGCGTCAACCAAGTACGCACGACTAAAAACCCCATTTGTACAACCCCCTGCTTTAGTCTACGGTCGAGGAATACGCGGAGGTATTTTGTAATACGAATATCGTAGGGATGCTGCAATTGGATTGCACATGAAATACCAACAACCGGAACATTTCGACCACACAGACCCCGCACCAAGACGTACGACCTGCTGCAACAAACAGCATATTGGCCGAAGATGAAAGGGGATGTGACGGCTTACGTACTTGCTTGCCAAGTGTCAGTTACTGAAAGGCAACAGTGGGGTAGCCCAGCAACCCTTATAGCCAATATCGGTGACCTCTGGTTGGTGGATTTTATGGGCTTATTTCCACTGAGCGCTCGTGGTAACCAGTACGTTCTGGTCATGACAGAATATTCTACCCGTTGGATCAAGGCGACTGGCGTTCCGGATAGAAAGGCGTCTACGGAGGGAGATATAGTGATGAAGCACATCCACGGCGTACCAAAGGCGACCTTGACGGATTCAGGACCACGCCCTCAAAGCGAAGTTTCGAACACGCGTGCAGCAACTGATAATCAAGCGCATCCAAACGATACTATATCACTCGCAGACGAATGGCCTCACTGAACATAACCGAACAATCAAGTTAAGGTTATCAGATAAGGGAGGCAACTGGGAGTCTGCATTACCACTGGTGTTATTGTCTCATCGAGCGTCTGGTACAGTGACCACAAGGAAATCTCCATTTCAACTAATGTACGGTAGAACCTCTCAACTTCCGGTGGATCACGACATCGGAATATGGCCATAGTGAAGTGATTTCACCTGAGAATTGGTTGCCGAGGCGTCTCAGGCACACATAAGGGAACAATCGGTAGCTTAACGGCTCGGCAAAGCTAGACTGTACAATCCAGGAGGAATACTGGAACACAGGCAGTAGTGGCCTAGGCTCAAGAAAATGTTCTGCCTAAATGGAAAGGTCCGTATTTGTAAATTCCCAAACGGGACCTAGTATACACGATCAAGAGGGACGGCAAGATTAAACGACTGCATGACATTGAGTCAGCTAAGTAGCACGATGTGCCGGTGCAACGAACCAGGAGATAAATTAGCCGGGAGGCAACAGTGCGTCGATCAGAGGGAATTCGTCAACAGATGCAGTGGAGCCGAGGAAGGGTGTTGTATAACAGGCAGCTTCCTTTGTGAGTAGTATAGTGTACACTCGTTGTTCGCCCTTATCTTCTCTGGAATGCAGTAACGTGCATTCGTATACTAAAATGCTTCTTGTATTACAGTTTACGTACCTTTCTTCTCAGTATAGGTCTTGTCATAGCCGTTTCTCTGTTTATTTTTCGAGAGATAAGGGTTTCCTTTTTCTGCTAGCCATTCAATTGATTAGCCAGTATTGGTCGGCTGGACACAAAGGCCTCACACACACCTGCTGGTCTTATTCCTTCGGGTTTACACCGGATGCCTGGTGTGAGTGGAACCGCAAGCCACTTGGGGTGATGGTTTAAAGCGCAGGCATCCATTGGCTTCGGTCACTGCGACGGGCTAATCCGTTTCGGATTTCGCCGACCGTACACTCGGGGAATAAAGAGTGGGTCTCAAAGCCAAGAAGACGATGGACTAGAAGCCGATACTGCTGATGACGCCTCACGTCCACTTACAGCTTGATTTTGTAAGGCGCAGGCACGGCGACTGCAGCCGCATTAGTAGATTGGATTCCTGTTAACAGCAGACTGTGCCCTCCGCTTGGCAGGTTATGTCAAGGCCAGCTATAGACGCAAGACTTTTAGAAATCAATTCATTGTGTGTGCTTACGCTCCCACTGACCGTAGTTATGTCAGAGTCAAGAACGCACGTTAATCGGATCTGGCCGCTCTCTTTCGGTCGACACGTAGTTCTGATATAGTCGTTCTGGCCGGAGATATGAACGCCCAGGTCGGCCGCCTTGGTGAGACCGTGTCTCATTTAAGTGGCAGGTTTAGGATGGCTACACACTGTTCGGATAAGGACTGGTGACTGTTGCAGCTGTGCGCTCAGCATAAGCTATTTGTAGCCAGCAATAGTTTTAGGTATCGTGCACGTCAGTTCTATAATTAGCGCCCTCCTCCGAATCAGGCCTGATCTCAGATACACCACACAGCCGGGGTTCCATCCAAGATTGTCGCTCTTGCTGAAGCACATGCTTGGATTCAGACCATGCATTGGTACGTTGTCGGTTTGTTATTACTTTTGCTGGGCAGTGATTCGACCGACAGCAACGACTGGCTGTTGAGAAACTGACTTTACCATCGGTAAAGCATAAATACCAAACCAGCTTAGAAGGCTGCCTTAGTGGTACTCACTCCGAAGATCCTAATAACTGCTGGATTCAAATCACACAGGCTATTCAGAAAGCAGGTACTATAGCATGTGGCACAGGGGTACATAGGCTAAACAAACATTGGATTTCAAAGAAATCCCTGGAGTTGTTAGAAGCCAAACGGTAGTTCGTAAAGTAAGTCTAGAAGAGGTGTCTGTAGGAAACTGAAACGTAGTCTAAGGCTGATCGTGAAGCTTGGTTAGTGGAAAAAGTTAAGGAAATGGAAACCGCCTTTGCCTCAGGGAACACCGGCAAATTCTTTAGGCTTATCCGTGCTGCTGGTCCCAGGCGACCGTCTGTCAGGAAGCTATCAACGAGACAGATGGCACACTAATCTATAATAAGTCCAGAAGGATAGAGCGTTGGGCGGAACACTTTGAGGGTCAATTTCGCTGGACCCTGCTTCTACTGTGTTGCCGCCACAAACTTGTGATGTATCATACTGATCGGTAGATTTGGACCAACCAGTGGGACTGAGGTTCGCAATTGACCTTCGGCTCTTAAACGTAATACGGTTGCTGGTCCAGAAGATTTCGTAATGACACTTCATAGAAAGTGGAGGGGTGTTAGTAGAGGCGTTGACTCAGTTGATTCAGCTTGTGTGGACGACACAGACCATCCCTCTGTGCTAGGATCACTCGATGATAGTTCCCATATCCAATAAAAGTAACAGGGTCTCTTGTAAAAATCATAGAGGAGTAAGTCTGACCCAATCACTATCATCATCATAGCAACCACGAGCCTGGCCAAATGGTAGTGTGCCTCGGGCCGCCGATCACCTCAACAGTGACGTGGAATATCCTGGAAAAGAACGTAACTAAGAATATTGAAAACTGATCAGACAAAGCTAAGGGGAAGTACTGGAAATGGTATGGACACAGGTAATCCATTGACTGCGACACACTGCCATCTGGGATAGCGTCTCTAACCAGCGGTTTGAGTGATCACGAGGACCCCAGCCAGGCAGGCGACACCTACCCACTCTGCTCAGTGGAGCAGTCAGGGC
>JTDE01004528.1:17240-42834 GCA_014338405.1 Paragonimus skrjabini miyazakii | reverse complement strand
AAGCTTCAGAGAGATACCTCTGTGTCGCCATAAGTGCCTCAGATTAGTAAACATTGCCCTAGCGTTGGAAATACGCGCCTCTATTTCATTCTCTACACCTCCGCCGCTGATGCAGTTACCCAGGTATGCAAACCGGTCAACAACCTGCATGACTTCATTATCTAACATTAATCCTACGTAATCACAGCAATCTTGCAGAAGCACTTTGCATTTCGAGGCCGCAAAGCGCATTCCGAAGTACTTAACAGAACGCATTTAGCGTTGCTTGTGTCGCTTGAAAGTTGTCAAACAGCAACACCTTATTGTCAGCATAATCAAGATCAGTCAGCCTTACACCAGGTAGGAGGTCCACACCGACATCATTTGAGTGATGCAAACAGTCCTCCATTATTTCGTTCATGACGAAATTAAACAAAAATGGTTAAAGGGGACAGCCTTGACGAACGCCGCTTCTGGTCGACCACACAAGTTGAAACAGCTGAGTCAAGGCCTCGAATAACACCTCCCCATCTTCTTTAAAAAATACCGGCACAAGGTCATTTGGACTGGCAGCCTTATTACGATAGGGAGCCGAGATGCAATTGCGAACCTCAGTCTCAGTGGGTGGTTCTAAATCTACCGATCAGGGCATCACATCACAAGTTTGTGGTGGCAGCACGGTAGAAGCAGGAGGCCAGCTAAATTGACCCTCAAAGTGTTCCGCCCAGCGTTCCAACCTTCTGGACTTATTATAAATTAGTGTGCCATCTGCCTCGGTGATGGCTTCACTGACAGACGGTCGCCTGGGACCAGTGGCACGGATAAGCCTAAAGAATTTGCCGGTGTTCCCTGGGGCAAAAGCGATCTCCATTTCCTTAACCTTTTCCACTAACCAAGCCTCACAATCAGCTTTTAGACTACGTTTCACCTTCATACGGATACTTCTTCTAGACTTATTATGTGAACTACCAGGAGGAATCTTCCGTCTGAAATCCAATGTTTTTCAAACTTATGTACCCCTATGCCGCATGCTATAGTACCTGCTTTCTAAATAGCTTGTGAAATTTGAGTCCAGCAGTAATTAGGATCTTCGGAGTAAGTATCACTAAGGCAGCCTTCTAAGCTGGTTTGGTACTTGTGCTTTATTGATGGTAAAGCCAGTTTCTCAACAGCCAGTTGTTGCTGTTGATGGGGTCGCTGACCAGAAAAAGTAAGAACACAACGACAACATACCAATGCATGATCTGAGTCCAAGTACGTGCTCCAATAAGAACGACAGTCTTGGATGGAACCACGCCACCTGTAACTAACAGCTATGTGGTCTATCTGAGACCAGACCTGATTCGGAGCAGGCGGGCGCCAAGTATAGCAATGACGTGAACGATGCCTAAAACTAGTGCTGGCTAAAAATAGCTTATACTCAGCGCACAGCTGCAACAATCGCCCACCATTATCTGACCGATGTGACGCTATCCCAAACCTGCCACCTAAACGAGATTCGGCCTCACCAAAGCAACCGACCTGAGCATTCATATCTCCCGCCAGAACGACTATATCAGAGCCACATGCCGACCGGAGGAGAGCGGCCAGATCTGAGTAAAACGCGTCTTTGACGCCGACGTCACTACAATCAGTAGGAGCGTAAGCAGACACAATGAATAAATTTCTGAAAGTCTTGCGTCTAGAGTTGGTCTTAACGGAACCTGCCAAGCGGACAGCACAAAGTCTACTGTTAACAGGAATCGAATCAACCATTGAGGCTGCGGTCGTCGAGCTAAGGACTATACCTACTCCAGCCTGACCTGTAACAGCAGCTGTGGAGTCACCCGAAGTGTATAACCAGTATCGGGTAGACAACGCGGGTGCTGTTAGTTCCGTACGCTGACTACTATCCTGGATTCTAGTCTCTGAGATACAGCAGACATCGACATGCAACGAGTCTAACGTTCGTGCGAGAGCGGCCTGTTGACCTACCTGTTTTAGAGTACGAACGTTGAAGGCACCTATATTAATTCGTATTCTAGGTCTAAGCAAGGGACGAGGGAGGCATGACGCTGAATGGCAAGACACGGAACTTACCGACTCAGTGTTACCACGGTTAGCTACATCTGTTGTGGGACCTGTGGAGTTACTATCAGAAATGCAGGTTGGGAGGGCCTGAGAACTAAATTTGATAGGACAGTGGGAGAGGGGTCAGCAGTACCATGTTTTCGCCTATCCACCCTGCTGTATGCAGTAGATAGGGCGACCCGGTTTATACTGTGAGACGGCCGATGCAGTATAGAATTATTGGTGTTGTGACTATTCATGGTTGTGTGTGGGCTGAGATACTGTCAGGGCGCCCAGACTTAAACAGGAGAACGATTGGGGTTCTCAACCAAAGCCTTTGGCTCAAAAGCCTATACCGCAAGGCAGCGGGTAGGTGGCAGTGTACCAGGACTGGTACATTTTTCGGCAAAAGATGCCAACCTTTTTCCAATCCCCAACATGGAGGACCAGAAGACTGGTTTGTCAGACCACTACCTATTGGCCTGCCTGGCATGAGTGACTCTATCTGTGTGGTGGCCACACCGTCCAGTTTAGCCCAATAGGTCATCGAGATGCGCAAGCCGTCACACCGCGTCAAGATCCAGTCTCGTTGTGACGGCCTAGACGTAGACGTAGCTATTTTTTAGTGGTTAGGTCCCCTCCCCTTTCTCTTTTTTTCTTCTCTCTTCCCATACAGAGTTTGCTTCTTCTCGTTCGTGGTTGTGTGGCAGTTAAGCATCGGTGTGAACCACTGATGTATTGCTGTTTATGATGATGATGGTGGCTGTAAAGGGTTCGGATTGGTCAAACGCATCGATACGAAGTCAACCAGGGATTCGCAGAAGACTACGGCCAATCAGTGTCGACAAGGCGAGCAGACTGGTATGTCAGCGTGGGAACCAATCAGGACGACACGCTGCTCCAGCTTCGGATTTGTTATAACGAGTGTTGGATTAAAACAAGTTGTTTAAGTGCGTCACGTGTTAAAACAAACGAGCTACTAGCGAAGTGGAGCCGACGGCACCAATTGTATTTCTTCATTTTACCGATACGTCTTGTCTATAAAATAACCAATAGAAACCTAATAAGTCGAGATTTGCTTTGTGCCACGAAGATTGATTTTTACTTTCGTTCCGGGAGGTCGTGATTTTTCAACAGTGGTGGTGGAGATTACCAGTCAAACGTTTCAACGCGAAATGCACTTTTGATCAATCAATTCATGTGAAATGGCAACAGTCGGAAAAGGCTCGTCAACTAGATTGGCCATCGTACCGGTGTTTATCAACAGCCGCTTCGCAGTGACACATAAGACACATTGAGCGCCGATGGTAGCTCGGAGTTGTCTAAGGCCGTCGTAACTCATTAATCCTGGTCAAGCTGGTGATAATCTTCGTCGTTGCCGTCATCAGATTATCTAATCTCATGGAAGCTCAGTGATGATGACGCTTGAACACTAATCACGAGGTCAATTGTTTGGTCAGCCCGATAATATCGTTCTGCCAGTGTGTTGTCTAATTCCACATGGTAGCAAACACCTCGCTAAATAAAAACGAAACTCTCAATATCATTCCTCAGTTTGGGACATTTCAGCAAAAATGATGCCGAATGCACGTGAAGCACCTAATCCACCTGCCAACTAAAATGCGGCACAGCACTGAATACCTTACGTAATATAAAAACGGTAAGTGCTATCTCATTCCCCTGAATGAGACGCAAAGAAAGAATTGCATGCATCCAGAGTACTGGTTAGTAATGTCAGTCGAAAACCTAATCACCACTGATCGTATAGTCAACCACCAGTTAGTCATCTCCATTTTTGATAGATTATCAAACTGCCGGGAATGAAAAACAGGCCATGCTCTGGTGTCAACGGAGCAGGAAAAAAAATTGTAGCAAGCTAGTCAAACTGAGCTGATCAGGAATCTTATTCACTTCTGTGTAGGCGACTCACTGGATGTCCGCCCGGGTGTGGATTGAAGACTGCCGGTGGAAGAGGCGGTTGCAAGGGAGTGTTCAACTTTGACGCTGCCGAACCATACGTCTGATCCGCCAGAACATTTACATAACGTGAGCGGGCGCCTGGCCGACCGGCCGCCATGCTTGGACAAGGTGCTGAGGGGATTGTGGAGGACTGAGTTGCGGGGATTGGATTCGAACACAGGCTCGGCGACGTAATCATAGGAGGTGGAGGTGGTGGAACATTGTCGTTACCCTCGGGGTTAGTTACATCGATCCACTGCTTCAGCTGATCGTCCCAGACAATCTACATTTAGAAGAAAGCTAGGTTTTCAGTATTATCCACTATAGCACAGCTTAGCCTTGGTGCTACATATCACAACAGAAATGGGATGGTTAATTTAAAATCAACCGAAATTAAATGGGGACACGTGAGTTAACCGCAGTCAGAATTCGCGACGTCAAGTTAGCACAGTTACCACTGAGTTAAACAGAGACAGCAAGCGAAATTTCTAGACTTTTGGCTACTTGATGGAGAATTGCCGAACACAGACACAAGATAAATGACTGAAGTAACACACAATCATCAGTGGCATTCGACCGAAATGCACTTGAGGAATTGCTTCGCCACACTCAAACAGAATAAGATAAACAGAAAAATTCTACTGATGACTCCTCTGGTTGCAAATACATTAGTGTTCCACACAATATTGGACAAAAGGTAAAAAGCGAAACTCATTAGAATGTTTCTGTGATCGACCGATGGGTAATATGTGCGTGCAAATATGTTACTTGCCTCCAAAATAGAATTAAACTATGAGACACAAGAGAACAATGAGAACAAAGGCATATTAAGAGTTGATACATTTACCAAAAAAAATTAAAAACCATGTCACTAACAATGACTGTGTTGCGGTCGATGATTCACATTGGCAAGACTCCGTGTCCTTTAGGTTCAACTCTAATGGCTCAAACAATTAGACCGTCGGTTGTATAGGAGTGAGGACGTTCGCGTTTCACTACCATTGAAGTGTGTGTCCTTCACACTTCTAGCCTGAACCGAGGAAAAAACGAATAGTGCAGGTTTTAGGCGACATTCTCAATAAATTGCCCAATCAGTGAAGTTAACAGACTGACGAGGCACCACAAAGCCCAATCAAGACTGCCACCAAACCCATATTGTGATACTTCCGCACAGCTCACGAACAAGGTGCTTTGTAGGTAACTACGGAAAATCTCAACGTGTACGGTTGTGTGTATAAATGTGACCACGTAGGCAACACAGGCTAACACGTACCGAGGGTTTCGAATCATCGGGCAGATGAACATTTTTCGATCCGTTCCGTTTAAGCTTGCCAAACCAACCGGAAAGCCATCCGTCCTAAAGGATTTGGGTGGGGGAATGACAGGATAGTTGTTGTTCATTCTTGAACGTGAAAAAAACGAACGTCACGCGATCACACAAATTGATCACCCAATGGAAACCCGTATGAGTTGTGGGGTGAGTTCAGTGATCGATGGCTAGTAAATAATTATGCTGATCAGGGCTCGTCACTGCTACTTGCTCATCCAATAACAGTCCCTGATACATAAATGTCAGGTACCTCCTGAAGAGTGAAACCGACTCACCTTGGAAGACTTCTGAAAGTTTGAAGAAGTCTGACTACCATCCTTTGGTTTGTCTTCATTTTCGTTTCGGGGTTCTTCTTTGGTTCGTTTATGCTGAACGTCACCCAAATGACCAGGAGGCTTTAAGGGTTGTACTGGCGGATTATGCGACAAAGTTTGTCTGTCGAAAGGGCTAGAGTCGCGGCGAGGTTGAGTCAAGCCACTGTTTTGTCGTGATCGGTTACCAGCGGTTGCCTGTAAGCAAGAGAGGAGGATAGAAGATGCCACCAAGAAAATAAATTAAAAAACGAAGAACGAAAATTTGGTCATGCAGAAATGCTCGGGGGTCGATGATAGCACGAGCATCAGGGCATCAGTTAGAGCAAACGACCACTTGGCAGAACGCCTATTCATGAGCATGTTAGCGATCCGCCTGAAATTAATACAGAGCTTATGTCAATTGCAGACATGTTCCTTTCTTCTGACAGCATACTCTCAGACAGGTTGGCTTTGAGCATTGGTAGCCATCCTCTGATCAATTATGTATAGGTCGTAAAAAAACTAATTCACCAAACGACAACATAAAACGCGGTAAAAGAACGAGAACAATGCCAACGAGTCCACATGCCCACATGCCTGATTCATTCGTCGCTCGTTGTCGTAGGTCAACAACGAATGCCAACACTCGCATCGGTCACATCGAACAGAGCCGATACTCAAGACAGGAGGTGGCAAAGGTGGTAACGGAGTAGGACGCATACTCGGTAATCGGGGCTTCGCCGACTGCGAGAGGCAACGACTCATCGGACTGGGGGAACGACTGTCAGATAAATTTGTAGTTCTCGTGTTAATTACACGTACTGGGGGCGTGCGCCGTCGGCAATCGGACGACTGATTTAGAGTTGCTTTGTTCTGTGCAGTCATCGTGTACTCCGTTTTTCGAAAAGTTGTATCCTCGTCCACGAAGATTACTTCTTCAGGTAGACCACCTTGGTCACAAGAATCTAAAGCGTTCACAGTGCGTCCTCCTTGTTTGAGATCACTTGCCTCAACCTGGTTCGCAATGACAGAATCGATCGGACCTGTATCCAAAACATCCGGCGCTTGATCGCCATTAATCGGCAAGTTCTCAATTTTGTTTACAACAGCACGTTCGTTATCGGAACACTGGTGGTAAATTTTCAAAGTAAAATGAAAACAAAACAGAAAACGGACGTATAAGCACCCAGAAATAGTAATACCTAAAGCAGTTCTACCCTTTATGTGACCTACATCTACTATAAAGATTCATTGCGCACATTCTGATGTATCGAATAATTCTCTTCAAACGCACGACAAATCGTGTAAAGTAGGCTGAAATGGGCTAAGAAATTGTATTATTGTTGTTAACCAGAACAAAAGCCCTTCTTTATATAAACCGTCCTAGTGAAGAAATAGTCGCTTCAAAAAAAAACTGGGCAGCCCCATGTTTTGGGAAGGAGACAGTCTACTCAATCGTGTAGATAACGGTTACAATTTCCAACAAACGCCTACCTCAACTCCATTATCCAGACTCTCGCAAATGTGTTGTGAGAATAAGGTAGCATCAGCAAGATTCGTAATGCCCCAACTCAATCAAACAACGGGTACACTCATGTCACTGAATTCGACTGGCCACTACCGTAATTTATCACACCAAGTAGTACGTTTGGATCAATAGTAATACTACAGACGAGTAGCTAGCGTTATTCGAAAAAAAGCAAATTACTTGGTTTTCGCTGTTGTCAGAGCTCGTAGACAGTTCACATCCTTCCTAAGACCGGTATTTGAACGCCGGCTACGAGTTCATGAGCCAGTGACCGCACACTAAGTACGAATGAAACAGGATACGTAAACGCTCAGCCACATTCGCTTGCTCAAATTGCCCGAACGCATCGAGGGTAGACAGAGTAACTGTCTGTTAACTCTAGTCGAGGACTTCACAACTGGGAATTCTCTCCAAGTTGAAATCACAGAAATCGATGAACTACCTTCAACTAAAGGCTGACAGCTGGACTGAACCGAGGGAATGGAAAAACTAAAAAATTGCCAGTTGGAGTAATTCCCCAAAATGCATGGCATGCAATTTAATTGAATTTCCAGCCCGATTAATTAAAACCAGCCGTAGCCCATTTGGAAAAGCTTGTAGTAGTTGCGTCAATAATCGTGTCGTAACATCGCAAGTATGATCAGCCACAAGATTAACTGATTGGCGAGAGTGTAAAAGACTCCCAGTATTGGATAGAACCCAAATGCCATTGAAGATCGAGAGCTGAATGAAAAAAAAAGTGCGATCACGAAACACATTCCATTGACAACAAGGAGTTTACGTTGGTCATCGTTTCAGATGTGAGGTGTAACTGTGAGCGCAACGATTTAGGCTGTCGCTGGTCCTGACAATGGTTCACGAAACGGCATAGTAACAAACAGATTATAAATTACGGTGCAACGGAGAAAACAAGTGGAGACAAAAAAGCTACTCACTGGAAATTTTAGACCGACAATTGAGTATGAAAATATAGCTAACTAGTGTCCGTCGTTCATTCGGCTACAGACAAAAACGTCGCTGATATACCACACACGCCAAATATGGAAATATGGGCAGGTCATTATCCTTTTACCGATATCGTTGAAAAGATAAGGCTGAATTAGAGGACTCACTTGCATCGAGGAAGGCGGATACGGTCCGATAAGGGAGTTGAGCGAACCCCCAGAAACCGTTCGTGATCGGCTAGTAGACTGAAAACGAATGAAAGCGAACGGTGTTGCAGACGACAGAATGTCTTAGTAACAGTTTGGATTTCCAACTGAAGAAATAAAAGTCACCTCAACATTTTCAGCCGTGAGCCGTATCCATAGGTGTGACGACACGAGTTATCATTGATTGTGACAGTAGTCCACGAAGTGACACATTAAATAATAAATACAAGTATTAAGAAAAACCAATCAAGAACAAGGAGGATTCATGAAAAATTGATAACCTTCTGAATACAGCTTCGCGATAAGTAGTCATGTCAGACAACGTTGCTAACTAACGACGAGGATGATCGCGTACTCCTCGACATAGTAGACGGCATCCAGCAATTTTGTTCAGCAGGCGGCAAAGGTTTTTACAGTCCGTAATCACATTATTATTTGGCCTCCTTGCGGTTTTTCCCAACTGTCAGCAGCCACAGTGAATAATCCGCGATGCAGAATTTGCTCCGCCGGGGGATATGACCCAATCGGTGTAGACTACATTTTCACTACATCGGCTATTGGCAGCGAACTTGGACATTTCTCAAGTACGTGCTGATGGACCATCACGGTTTTTATACTATGAGTTCATCTGATCTAGGCTGGCTGGCGGAGACAACGGTGGTCGGATACTGAGTCTAGATGTACCTTTCACACGAATGGGCCGGGTCTCTGATCTGTAGAGCAAAACTCACAGTACACATACACTGTAAACTCTGTGTTTACTCGACAATCGGACGTCTTTGCGAGGCCACAGAACAAGGAGATTAAGGGATGTCTTACATGTTTCCCTATCGTCATGGACACCACGCCAGCGATATTATCGACTGAAGAGTCAGCATGGTGTAAGCGAGTAAACCAACCAGTAGTCTCTGCCAGCCAGTGTGAAACAGCAAACAGCTCACCGAATCAATACGACACGTGCACCTGGTCACCAAGAGAAATAATAGGGGTACACTCCATAGGATTGTTCACGAACATCCCGTCCAACCCTGGAGAAGGGAAAGTCAGCGCGGAGCATAAGCAACGTGGTGTCGGCTGATATCAGGCAACACAGCTGCCAATAAAAGCTGGTATTTGCAAAGCTACGGCAGAAGAGATGCACAAACACACACACACAGAACAAACACCGCATTATCAAATACCCCTCTAAAACCAAAGCTAGCACGTTAATATCTGCCAAAATGCCTTGCTTCATGCCTCATTGTTATGTCATAGTCTTTTCTTATATTCTAACTTAACTTAGGTTTATTTTCATCCAAGCTCCCACGATCCCTACTATTTCTGAAACGAAACTCTGGCTAGTTTCATGTTGTTAGCAATCCCCTTATTCTATACCCTTCTGTTATCGCTCAACACAGGCAGCTATATAGAGGCACTGTAAGCTTTCTCTAATATGTAAAATTTCGATGATTCCAATGAGATTCGGAAAATTGGAGGGACAACGTAACAAGTAATGTTTTTCTATAATTCATTGCCGAGTCAATGGAAATACAGAGATGTCAATAAAGAGTGAAATCTATGTTAAGATCTGGAAGCAAGAAATCGCAAATGGATATTAATATCATCACCGTCTACGATAACGACGACGATGAAGATGCTTAAGTCAAGATAATGAGTTGAGTGACGGATACCTGAATAAATGCACCGAGTTAAAAGCGAGTCACCAAAGGGGTTATTGTTTCAGTAGGAGTGTTTAAACATTCAAAACACGTTAGTTTCTGACCGTGAAGTTATGTAGGAAGTTTAGATACAGTCAATGGACTTACTTTCTCCACTTCTGGCTGCGGATGCTGAAGGTCGGCAAAGTAATCAAAAGCCGGAGGAGTCTCAGTCGTCGACGTGTCCGTCATCGAATTTGTTGGAGCGGGAGTGAAAAACATGCTTCTAGGTATTGCGTGATCGGTGGCCAGAGGTACCGGCTGTTGTTGTTGTTGTTGCTGGAACGCAATCGTTGTGTCTGACAAAGACGACTGGGTGAAGAACTGCTGCGAGGTGTTCTGCCAGGGATCCAAAGATGACTGTGAATGTAATGGCAGTGGTTGACAGTGTGAGCTCACTGACAGTGGAACAGAACTGGAAGGTGCTATCACACCTTCTCTTATAACGGGTGCATTCCCAAACTGAGACATCGTGAACGGTGGCGTTCGATGGTACGAATCTCGGACTACGGCTGGTGTGCTTGCACCTCGAACGATTGTAGACATGCTGTTACCTGCGTGATCACCCTGAAAAGTAAGGTGATCGAAATGGAAAATGCATAATTGAACGCTGCCTGATTAAAGTAACTAGCTCCCTGGAAACCCAGTGAGAGTCAATCCAGATTAACAGTCCGATAAGCTGGGCATTTATGAACATTCAACTGGATACATCGACAGCAATGTACCAGAGTGACACTGTGACTTGGCTACCATACAATGATGGTAAGCGCAAACTCTAATTGAAAGAAGAGATTGGACTTATTTTCTGAAATCGCGTACTTAAACTTGAACAACCAAAATCAACGTACTTAAATCCCACAAACAGTTGAGGCGAAACCACAATTGTGGTATACTTAATGTGGTTGGCCTGGTTGGCCTCAGACTGCTTCAGGAACAGCGTGCCAAACTCAAGCGGAACCTATCATAGCATCAACTGACATCCGAGAAAAAGGCCATTCTGCTAGAAGGTTTAAAATTTAATTATGACCATGCATCCGCAACAGAATTCACTTCAAATTTGCAGTCAGGACTGAAACGCACGACTGACACAGGTAAAGTAGTCCGTCAAAACAACGATGGGCCCACAGCTGACCAGTCGAAAGCTAACAACTACCTTAACAGTCAATAAAAATAAAACGCTGAGGACGTTCAAGAAGAACGACCAGAACGTCATCCTACCCAGAGACAAATACAACGCCACGGCCGTAATGAACAGAGAGGAGTATGAAAACAAAATGAACTATCTTCTAAGACTCCGAAACGTATAAACACGTCAGGAGAAAACCTATGATAAATTTGAAGACTCGCATCACCAGCTGTTAAAAAACCACTCACAGTAGAAGTTGAATACCTTAGACCTATCCAGGAACCAGTGTCATGAATACGCGAGCCACCAAAAGTCGACAAACATCAAGTACGGTTGAGACTAATCGCTGTATCCAAGACGGCTCTGAACTAACAATTAGCGAGGTTCACTTTTCATATACTCTGTCCACGAACGTGGACAGTTCACCTGATTTCCTGAGACAGATTCAGGGCCTGGAGTGGCAAGACGAAGACATACTTGTTCCATCGACACTACGTAGCTGTTCAATGACATACCGAGAAAAATTGCGATAGGAAGTATGAAGCTCCCAATAAATGAAGAGGACAGTCTCCATAGTATGACCGATCTTTTTCAGGAAAGATGCATACAGAAGCACCTACGATTTGGCGGTCAAGTTTGCCAGCATCAAAGAGGTAGACCAATGGGTTCACCCATATAGAGACTATTTGCAGACGCCGTAATGAAGCACTCCGAATGTGAAACCTTTCGAGCATTCAAATCTAAAATGTAGCCTCGATATATAGATGACACATTTGTTGTTCTGCCTCGAACTCAGCTTGACAAGTTCTAATAACAACTGATGTCATTTTCAGGTTTGACAACGACCAGCCAGCCAGCCGCCTTAAAAGCTGTGTGCAAACTTTGTTCCGACGTGCAGACACGCAATGCAGCTCATCCACACTTAGAAGACAAGAACGAGAACATCTACCCAGACTGTTCACTTTCAATGAGTACCCCAGTAGTTTCATAAAAGCATCTATCAGAGTCCACATGAACTGAACATGCAGACCACAAGACACGAATGACAGTGCCATATATTTACGGCACATCTGAAGCAGCATAAGGGATGCTCCAACCGTTGGGCATCCAAATATTACACAGGCCAAACTCAACGCTCTGTTCAGCTTCGGAGAACTCCATGGATCGCGTGGAATCATATGAACCATCTGGCGTGGTCTACGCGATCCCACATCTCGAGTATGCTAAACAGTAAGTGACAGATAAACGGAAATAGCTGCGCATATGCGTGAATGAAACCAAATTAGCGATGCGACCAGCCGACCCTAGATCACAGCACAGACACAGATCACGAGATCAATACGGATCATGCGAGTGTTCGCGCGGGGGAAGACGGAAGAGGAACAATTTGAACTGGAAGCTTCTTATTCGCGGAATTCATTCAGTTGACGCGGGGATGTGGACAACCACTACGTCAGCATTGCCACTGCAATGGAAAGCGAATAAGGATAAACCGACAGGTAAACATGGTGAGTGGCAGAACAATCTGGATCCGGCACTCATTAATTTGTTTGAAAACGGATGTTAGTGTGGATTTGAAACGCCACAATGAATCGTTTACTATTCAGTGTGCGCCTCCTTTAACTATACATATATGTATCATCATCATCAACCACAAGACTCACCACTTGTGGCGATTCCGCTCTTCCGCGATTAGAGAAATAAGGTAAATGGGTGGACGGATGCACACCTTGGTCCACTGCCGTGAAGGACGAGATTGGTGTTGATAATGTGTTTTCCACTTTTAACGGCGTGTGGTTTTCAGGATCGGTTGGGTGCATAGAGTGCCGCGGCTGACCAGCAACCAAATGGGCGGAAACCGGAGCACAGGAAGTTGAACCGCCCGAGTAAGAAGTGGAGTGAGGGTTCGATACTTCGACTGAGTCTGCTGGGGCCACTGATATTCGTTCCAGATAATCTGGGAGATAACGTGCAATAGGTTTTTGATGATCCGCGACATGCGTAATAATTGGTTCCTCCAGTTTCGGTTGAACGGTAACAGATGGAATGAAATTTGCGTTGACATGTGACCTGACATTAGGTACACCATGGGTAGGTCGACCTAACTGGAAATAAAAAGAATGCACAATTGTTTAAAGCACAGTAACAAACAGAAAAGCGCATAAGGCGATTGAACTCTCGATATCCGGCAGTTACAGTAATCAGAATGACATCCAATGAAGAGAAAAAGATGAGAACAACACATCTATTGATTGAACATCAAGACTCACTTAATACCCCCACAAGGTGATCGAGAAACGAGCGATACTATGACGAGCAGTGCGCCACTGTTTGGTTTCCGTCCACACACCTGCTTAATGTGCTTGGTAATAACCAGAATGTGTATGACAATTTAAAAAGTAAATTACTCCGTCAATACCTTGATCATCAAGGACAATGGCACTCTGACAACTCAAGATTACACGCCAAACAAGATCAATCATCCGCACTGGGATCAGTAGACTGCATATGGGGAGAATGGAATGTTTTCAACGCACGTTATAATGTCATACAATACGTCAACGCGCTGATGAATCTGTCAACAACCGTATCTCACGACTTCTCCCGGCTCTTCCACATTGTGCCTACGGACAGATTCCGCAGCATCACGTCAAACAAACAATGCTTATCCAAAAAGTGATTGCCGGCGTTTATGACGAAAAGGCGCGCGAGCGATTGCAATCCGAAGATGAACAACTCTTAACGCGGGAGAAGGCTTGTGTTGTAAACTCTCTAAACGATACGCTGGATCGTTCTCGATATAGTGGGGCGCTTGACAAAAATCGAACTCTCCTTGTAATAGCTAACACGGAAATCTCAGTCCCGAAAAGTACTGCGACTGTCCCCGTAGTCCGCTCCCAAGACAAGTCAAAAGACGCGTGCAAAAAAAACAGCTTTGTTCCGCCCCAAAACGTGTGCGGCAAGACGAAAAAGTACAAAGTATTTATAGGGGATGTAGTGACCAAAAAATATTTCTGAAACACCAAATGGGCATAGTGGAGTAAAAAGTCGGACGGGTAAAAAACTAACCAAGGTCACCTCCCGACTGCCCTGAACAGTTCCGCTAAGTAGGACTGAGTCAATCGCTTTTTTTTCTCGAGGATGGAGGCGGTTTTGGACGGAAAAAACGGACGACCTCACAGCAAAAGAACTTGTAAAATCTTCCCCTATGGAACCTACATTGCACAGTAATATTAGTCATGTGGCACACATCAAACATCGTAAGGAGTTTTGTTACTATCGTTGTGATGTATATCACTCAAAACCGGCTGAATGTCCACACTTCAATTCGAGCCGTTGACTCTGTCAAAAGGGAGGTCATAGTCAGAAAGTGTCTTTCCAAACGTAAGGTTTGCCAATCGTCTACTTCCACGTCAACTAATCTAATCGACCAGAACCTGAATATGGATTAACAATACAACAGTCAATCACAGTCTTAGAACGTCAGACACACCGTTTACTGTCTCCCTACACGTGAATCGGCAACAAGTTGTATTCGAGCTGTCTACTGCATCGGTCGTTACACTGCTGTGATCGGATGCTTTACCAAATCTTCCACAGATAGACCCACCTAGAATTTATTAGCGATCATGTACTGACTAAGCGGTGTATGTTAACGGTCCCCTCACTGCTCGTATGTCTTATGACAATTTCGTAAACTACTTGCGCACTCATGAAACTAAGTGACCGGGTCCAGATGTAACTGGTTGAGAGTGAATGAAACATCTTTCCGATATCCTGCTTAAAACAAATTTGAAGCGCAGTCACGATTATCTGCAATTTTGAATGCATATAGGAATTTGTTCAACCGGACGAAGTTTGGAAAGTTGCGAAATTATACCGCACCACCAAAAACAAAACAGATGTTCTGGAAGGCCCGGCCCCTGTCGTGCGTTTACCGCAGTAAGATCGAAGGTTAAACAAGCCGGCTCCAAAAAGAAGGTACAAGCTAAACCATCCAGTATTCAGATTGGAGCAACGCCCATAATGTCTGGTAGAGCAATAATTTGTGATGACTAAAAAATAACCGTGAACCCAGTGTTACGGTTAGATCGTTACTCATTACCAAAAGTTTAGGACATATACGCATCCTAATCTGGGGTTGAACCTTTTATAAAACTGAACCTGAGTCGCACATACCAACAGATTGAAAAAGATTAAGACTCACGTCCCTGCACCACATTCAGTATTCAAGTTAAGTTGTTCCGTTACACCTGCTTCTCATTCGGAATTAACTCTGCACCCGCTATTTTTCAACGTATCATTGACTCACTTGTGCATGCCTTGATAACAATCTGATCGCCGGACGTAATACTGAACAGCATTTGCCGACTTTCGACTTGGTCTTTAAAAGACTATCAGATGCGAGTCGTGTATGGAAAAGAGAGTAATGTGAGGTCCTGGTACCCAGTGTGCAACACCTTGAATTTCAGTTGTCAAAAGGTCTATAACCATTAGAGGAGAAAATACGAATTTTACTAGATGCGCCATCACCTAAAAACATGGCCAAGCTTCGGTCGTTTTTAGGACTAGTAACAGTTTTCTTGTTGCATGCTTTTCACAACGAAGCACCTTTACCCCCTTTATCGGCTTCTGTGAAAGGTGGAAAGCTGGCGGTGGATTCAGATTCATGAAACTGCTTTCGACACAATTAAACAGATTCCTACTTCACCAAGCATTCTAATACCCTGTGATCCAGAAAAACCGACCGTACCCCCTTGCGGTGATTCTCCATACGGTCATGGTGCTGTGCTATTACACATGCCTCCATATGGATCCTAACGTCTCTTCGTTCACTGCTCTTGGACAATGAGCGCAAGAGAAAGGAATTATTCGCAGCCTGACTGGAGAGGCATGGCTATCATATTCAGTGTAAAACGGTTTCACCAAAGCCTTCTGGGACGACAGTTTACGGACCATACGTCCATTATTTCGTTACTGGGTGAAGAAAAAGCGGTACGACAAACGGCCTCCTCGCAGATGATTCGCTGGTCTGTCATCCTATGTGCATACAGGTGTAAGATTCTATACACTCCCGAACGACTCAATAATGTTGCTGATGTCCTAAATGGACTGCCATTACTAGATACACTGTCCACAGAATTCATACCAGAACTTGTACACCTTATTCAACGCTTCAGCCATTCTCCCGTTACATCGACGGATAATAACACAAGAAACAGACAAAGACACCTTGCTAGTCTTAGTCAAACAGTACGTGCAGGTATGATGGCCAGAATGGACATCTAACGAACTTATACCTTTCCGATCGAGCATGACCGAACGAAGTCTTTAACATGGATGTCTGCTTTGAGGAACACGTGTGGTGATTCCGACAAGACTGTGATCATCCATACTTGAGTAACTCCATGATGCTCACATAAGCATCGTAAAGATGATATCGCTATCCCGATTTTACGTGTGGTGACCTACAGTGGATGATGACATTATGTCAGCTGTTAAGTCACGTGCATTATGCCAAGAAAATCGGAATGCAGCTCCGATGGTACCGCTGCATCCTTGGAGGTGGCCGGAAAGACCATGGAAGCGAATCCATTTTGGCCTTGTGGTCCGTTTGAAGGTGTTGTAAACCCTCCTAAACGGTACACTGGTTCGATCTCGGTATAGTGGTACGCTCGATAAATCGGATTCCCGTCCCGGTAATAATTCACACGAAAATCTCGGTCCCGAATAGTACCGCGACTGTTCCCGTAATCACTCCCAAGGCAAGCCAAAAGACGCGTTCAAAATAAGAAGCTTTGTTCCGCTACAAAACGTGTGCGGGGTAGGGCGACAAGTACAAGTTATTTATAGGGCACGTCATGAACACACATCCCCCCATCATGAGAAACAGTTAGGACCACACATGTGTATAGCGGTATAAAAAAAAGTCTCAACCGATTGTGAACAGTTCTGCTGGTTCGGACAGAGTGGAGTGATTTTTTTCCTTCGCTCTCACGACGGAGGCGCCCTTGGGCTGGTCACATGGTGGGGCGCCCTAACAGAAGGCCAAATGATTCTACTGATCGTGGATGCTGATTCCAAATGGGCTGATGTTTACATCTTTCCAATAGCAACAAGGGATAGCACAATAATCAAACTACGTGCAACCTTCGTGATATTTGGTGTGTCGGAAACTGTTGTGACCGATAACGGATCTGCGTTTACATGCGCTGAATTTACAGACTTCACCAGTTCCGATGGAATCAAGTATGTTACGACAGCATCCTATTATCCCTCTTCAAACGGCCTGGCTGAGTGTGCTGTGTAAACAGTGAAGAATATGTCAAAAAACAACCTCGTGCCTCTGCGCAATCTGTTGGATTGCGCTCCACTTGCTTATAGGAATCTCGCTAACAAAGCTACCAATGACAGTCTCGCGGAACTCAAGTTTGGTTGTCGCCTCCACACTCGGCTGAATTTCCTCCAGGTAATCGTTAAACAATAAACAACAAAAGACCGTTTCGATCCCTATATTAAGGGCACACACGTGTTTGAGTCTGATCAACACTCCGTCCTTGTGCGTCTACCCACTGATAACGTACGACAACCCGCCAACATCAAAAGTGCTACCAGACAAAGTATACAGTGTTCAATGGAAGACGGGCGAACGATGCGATGCCATCTAGAACATGCGCGCCCGCGGACATCCAATCCACGAAACGCTGGGTCCCCGATAGCCCCACCCCTTGAAGCAAATGATGCATGTATCTGAGCCAAAGCTCCCTGTCGACTTACCTCTGAGCGTCATCCGGTTGACCGTTTTCAGGTCGGCTAATTTCAACTAACCGGGGAAGAGATGATACATCCGTGTGATGCATCATAGACTGTTCCACAAGCGTTGTTTGTGTCGATCAACCGATAACCATTCGAAGTGGCCATCTTGTGAATCGTGAGAGCTAGTCGTACACATGTCTCTTGTTTACACAGCGGGTAATGCTTTACGTTGGAGTGACTGCTCTGTACCTGCTCATGTTGTTGTTGTTGTTGTTGTTGTTGTTGTTGTTGTTGTTGTAATAAACCGTTTTATCATTCTGTTGAGCGGCAAACATAACACAACACGATCGCAAGTGTGCGGCACGTGGGCTTAATGCTACTGAGTTTTCCAAACTAGGACAGCGGAAACAGTCAAAGATAATTGGGCCTGAAGTTATGTAATCATATGATTGGTAGTCAGTTGTTACCAAGACGTCACCTCAAGCTATCGAGTCAGGACTGAACAACATACAACATTTTCATTGCCATCATCTACACAGCAGTAAGTTGAACCGTCATACAATCATAAGAATGGTGAAATGAGACCCTGAGAATGCAAACACACTTCACAAACAAACAATCGAGCTCCAAGTGGAAATAAGAAGTTACCTACCACCTTAGTTTTCCGTGCTTCGCAGACAACTCAGTCGTCTTTCGGAATATCCAGTTTCTTAAGCGTTCAGCTTCTACGTCGAAGTGTTTGTTGCCATGACATATGATCACTTGTGGGCTGAGTGCGGCCAGGTGGGCCAAACCTAGACAGAAACAGGAGCGATAGCCGGGACACGATCAGCGAACGTAGGATTAGTGGCCGCATGTTGTTACTGCAGGGTTAACGCGAGCTCGTAGTAAAGCAGTGATTGCAGTCGTGATCGAATTAGCCTACGATCCATTTAGTCAGAATCGAGGCCCCCATGCTGTTCACACGTTCCGTGATCTTATTCTAAATGAGTTAGACTGGACAGAAGATGTAGGTGAAACTGCAAAGGATCTAGCGCGTAGGTGTGCCCGCGTCGTTTAACACGGACCATTGTGACAGGTTAATCTGGACTTGGTTATTTGGAACGGTTAACATATAACTCACAGATTGCTAGGTACTGCAGAAACAACGTACATACAGGCCTCGATAATCTTCGAATCGCACAACGGTTAGTTAGTGTCATATTGTTCAAGTATGAATGAAGGGAATAGAGATCTTAGATCAAAAGTACTACTGTGAGTCTAGTAACCATTTTATAACTGAAATATTGTCGACGCTCTAATTACCAAAAACCTACCTGTTTGTTCATTTGAAGGTACAACTCCCGTAAACGCTCCAACCAATTGGTCCTGAAGTGAGGCCTGTCCCCAAAGGCCAAGTGTGAAGCAGAGAATTTGCCTAGATGACCAGGAACTGGCATGCTGCCCATCCGTGTTGAATCGCCAACCAATGCTGTATCGAATCCATCCAAATCCGGATGACTCTGGAGTGGCTCGGCAAACCGTAGGCAGTTGGCCACCAAACTATACAACACCGGTGACAACGGATCGGGGCTGTGTAGTACATCAGATTCACTTGCTTCCAGCAGCAACTCCGTACCTATTGCAGTCAGGTATCGATTTGCCCTGTCCAATAGACCAGCGTCAATCAGGCGAGTCGCATAAACTAACTTGAAAGGCTAACAGAGAAATAAGGACAAACAGGATGTAGTCGTCGAAGTGGTATCAATCGTACTAACACTTAAGCGTGAAAATCAGAAACGATTCAAACGTACCAGTAACTGTGGCAAACGATAATTCCGATTCGCCAACTTCATTGCGTATTCATAAACTTCAGTTAGTTGAATGGCTTCTGTGGTAGCTGTTAACGGCGACTGAGAGATCATAGGCTGTCCATCCGATTGACCGACTGCGTTAAAGTGACCAGGAGTGTTGACAGGAACACCCAGAAGCCAAATTTTTTCCGGAAGATGATAGGTTGGTTGTCCGTGACTTGTTTTGGCTTGTTTGCATAGTGGCCCCATAAGAAGATAGCACAGATGAGCAGCAAACACGAGGCGTCTGGACATTAGACTATCGCCAAGACGTTCCAGTGCATTCTGTACTAGATCAGGTTGAGCAGTTTCGGCTGCCAAAATCATAGCCAAATGAGGTCGCCATTCGCCACTATCAGCACCTACAGAAGATAATTTGTGAACAAAATACGGAGAAGACGCTCGCGCGCGAAAAAACGAGCCAATCTGATAAACTGGCGACTCGGAAGGAGTTATAAGAGTTGGCTATTCAAAAAGAACGTTACGAGTATCCGCCATCTGGTGCATACACGTAAGTTCCCAAAAATTGTAAGATCTGGTGCACAGGTGTTATTAATGCACTACTCTCCATCTTTCTGAAGACAATACCATGTCTAACTGACGGTGGGTTCCTATATCTGTTCAGTAGTTCAGTGCTCCACAGGCTATTACAGAAGAAACGTGACGCCTAGTGTGATGGTCTATCTCCTCAATCTACACTGACGCGGAATAGGTTTCCAGATTCTTAAAACCGCACACCGTGAAAAACTTGACCAAACTTGAACATTGATCAATATATGGCATATGCTCCTTCACTCAAATCCCTCTCTAACGGTAAGTTGCCATTGGCAAGACCCACACTCAAGATTCTGTCACTCCCACCAATCGGATACACCGCATCGCATATTTACGATCCGGATAGATGGTTCGGAGACACGTGCGGACGGACGATACCAGCATACAGCTGATCGCCTAAATACAGCACACAGCCTACACGTGGCAGTTCATTTACAGTAATAACATTTATGAACGTCTGCTACAGCTGTGTGCCAACTATAACATCTTTCCGGAGAAAAACTACGGCACCCTCAACGGTGATGCGTTACCTGGTGATCGCAGCCGCCCAATTAACTGATGATCCAAGTAGGCCACATCGCCATCGGCTACAGTTAATTATTTTGCCCAACAGATACTTTTATCAACTGTCTTAACGGTACCCACGCGATTGTCTGCGCCGAGTCTGCTCTAAGTTTCGGCGAACCCGCAGTATGAAATGCCGATCCCTGGGCTTGTAAACCTATCGTACCGAAGAGTGGGAAGTTGTCAGACATATACTCCTGAAGACAAACGCGCGTGTTTATAACGCAGACGAACGCTTTCTCAAGAAATCCCAGTATGGTTCCTGATCAACGCTTTTAACTGCGAAGCGACGAGGCGTAACTTTCCTAAGGATGTCACCCAAATTTACGGGCTCATTTTCGATTCATATTGCATTTACTCAACGTAGGAACGGAAAAATTCTCATATCGGAAATATAACACATACCTCGACCATAGGCAGCCGCCGTGACGGCTTGTGGCAATTCGCCTGCAGTTAGTTGATATAACGTCAGGATAGGATCAGCCAACGGAATTGCGCGAAAAAGAAACCGGTCCATCACTTTGTCAAATACAGCTGGGCCAATCCGTTGTGCCAAAACGAACGCGTGACCCCACAGTTGCACACGGCAGGCGTGCTCCAGGGCTTTCATAGTCATTCCATGCATTAAAAGCTGAGAGTAGAACAGCAGAAGGATTATCGCGTTAGTAAATGGTTTGTTTAAAGCAACTAGTGCCCCTCCGTGTTTCTCGACAACTCCCGGCAGCACTGGTTGTTACTGAATAATTCCACTATATTGAGAAATATCGACAAAAGCCGCGTTAGGATCTTTCCAAAGTTAAGTGATGCGACAGGATTACAAGGGAATAATTTTTAGGACGCAGTTGGCAATGAGCAAGAAAGCGGAAATACTGTAAAGAGGCCAACATACGTACCGTCAAACTCAAGTTATGATGGATGGGTGAAAAAAACATGATAAGACACAAAATGCGCTCTCAAATTCAAAAACGCCAAGCGACTTTTTTCAAATCCGTTTTATTATAATTGGCTAACGAAGAGAGTACAACACAACTCAATCAAAAACACTACAATCAACCATTCACGAGCAAATATCGAGTGTCCTTTCTGTGTCTAACGGTACTAACAATCTACGTTAATATCACCTACCTGGACGCCAATAGTGCGGCCAACGTAGCCAATTGTGAGAAGTTCAAATCTATCGCCGAAAATGATCACCGAATGGTGAGCAATTTAATTATCCTGAATTTCAAACCATATAGAATTCAGAATACCAGTATCTCGATTCACTACAGAGAGAATAAACAGTCTCCCTTGCAATACCTCTCTGACCTATTTGCTACCTTGACGTGGTGGTCATGCTTGGGCGGTGCACCGAGCCCGTGGGCTACGCTGACCAGGGCACCAGTCTGACTAAACACAACCACGTCAGACAAACCAATAGCAGTTAGACTGGAAGTAATCGAGCCTAGATGATTGCAGATGGCACTACTTACTGCGTAACAGTGAGAAAGTGGGGCACGACCTTAAAAACGTACAGAAGTATTTTCACAGTCTCAACAGTACAGTCTCCCGAAGAAGAAAGGGGGCGAGAAGGAATATCTGCCAACAAAGAACACTCCGATCATTCAACAGTGAACTGTGACCAACGACGTGTTATCCAATACGACCGGAAAATTCTCGTTATTATCTGAAAGCCTAACGCAGCTTTGAACAGATTTACTATCCACAGCAGTGACCAGATTCAAACAAGTGCATCTTTCATTGCGCACTCGAGTTAGGCGCGTCCCTGTGTTCGCCCCGGATAATCTCCCAAGAAAACCCTATCGGTACTTTCATGGGCCAGAATTCTGAAGCAGAGACTCGAGGCGGTGTCCCTCAAGTGAACCCTTTTCCGCAATATAAGTGATTGAGAAATGTCAGAAATTGTGGTTTACATTAAAGCAACACTATCTGATCACTGTAACTGCCCATTCAATTCTGCCTCCACTGCAACTTTTCAGCCCTTTCTTTCCTCAAGCAACAACCGCTTTATAAAGCCAAAACAACTGGCAAACATTAGTGCTCTTTATGTTCACACTCTCTGTCAGACGAGTCAACAAGCCGGGACGACGACTACTTCCCCAAGTCTACAGCTTGAAGTTTTGTCTCAGGGCCGCATGGCTATTCATTTGGGCTCACCTCTAGATACCTGTCCATTCAAGAGTCTATTCTCAAGGATCCCCGATGAAATCGAGGCTTAGCCGCAATTTCAGTGCTTGCCCGACCGCAACGCAGTGGACTTTTGCGCCGTCATACTCAGTGTGGTATTATTATTATTATTATTATAATTATTATTAATTATTATAAACAGCAACACATCAGCGGTTCACACTGACGCCAAATCGCCGCATAACCAAGAAGAAAACAAACCCTGCATAGAAGGAAGGAAGAAAAATGAAGAGGAGAGGAAAAAACAGCTATACCTATATTCAAACAATCAACATCGAGGCGCCTACACCTTGAAAACAAACAACCAAGCTGAAACTAGGGCGTCATCAATGTATATGTTGAAGTCTTCTGGTGCAAATCCGAAAGGCATTGTGTTTATTAAATCAGCGTAACCGCCGGTGGACAATTACTCAGATGCCATCAACGACGAGTGCTATGACCTCTTCACTGACCGCCTGAAGTGAACCAAGCACACTGGAAGGTGATTCTAAAGTTCAGCCTGGTCGTCTTGCTCTAGAAGACAAACGCTGAGCGATAGGTCTGATGTCCGAGCACAACGCACTAGCAACGGCGAAAAACTGCTGCACATATGTACATCATACGGTCGATATAAATCCAGCACCACACTTCAATATATGCAGAAGCGTTTTTAAGTGTACGCCGATCCCAGTGTCTCGGCCGTGGACACAAACTGATTAACTAGCAGTCAACCACAAACGATGCCACTCTGTCAAGAACTGTCATAAATTTTAGACTGACCATTCAAACACTTATCATGCCGTTGTGTTCGTTTCTCTGCTCGCTGCTTGAAGGTCACACGCTCGCAAATGTAAAATAGTTAACTGGCATCTGAGTGAACGAAGTGGAATTAACGCTTTCCAAATAGCATAAACGAACAAGTTGCCTATACAAAGTCAGATAGGAAAACCTAAGGAACATCAACAACAAACCACAACGGTCATTAAATATCACCAGAAAGAAGGACGTTCCTTAGAAGCTACACAGTTGTGACACGGTTGGCTTGTCATAACGATCAGTTTTCTAAACAACCGTTTGGTGCCGAGTAGGATAACACCGGTGACAGTCCAAAAGCTGGCTAACTGAAAGCATGCACAGAAACAATGAACATCACTTGACCGAATGGTCGAAGGAGATACAGCAAGTTCAGAACCATGAATACTCACATATTATTTTAGTGGTAGGGTTTCACTCCTGGCACAGAAGCCTCTTCAGACCAGATGAACCAGTTACAAATTTGGTGATATTTAAGGTCGACTAGACAATGTAGAAGACAACAGATCATGAGTCAGATACGGTAGGTCTCTTTTCTCCTGAAAATGCTATACTATTCTTGAATGTTCAGTTATTTCCATTTTATGGTTGCATTTGCCTGAGTTGACTAAGACAGTCTTCTGACTTCGATAAACCTCTGTTGCAAACATTCCAGTGGAACATTTATCGTACCGGTTTGTAAGCCTAGCAGTCGCCTACACAGACTGAGATCAGAACAGGAAAAAAACGGACGATTACAACAACGAAATCAACTATTATTTGATTATTCATGGTTGTGCGTTAGATGAGATACTGGCAGGACGCCCAGACCTAGACACGAGAACGAATAGGGTTCTCAGTCAAAGCCTCTGGTTCAAAAGCCTGTACCGCAAGACAGTGGGTGGATGGTAGTGTGCCAGAAACTGACAATTTTCCGGCAAAAGAAGCCAACCTTCTTCCAACTCCTAATCTGCAGGACCAGGAGATTGTAGTTTGTCAGACCTCTACCTATTGGTCTGCTTGACATGAGTGACTGTGTCGGTGTGGTGTCCACACCGTCTAGTTTAGTCCAACAGGTCATCGAGATGCACAAGCCGTCACATCGCATCAAATTCCAGCCTTGTTGTGATAATCATGAACACCCACAATACTGTTAATTCCATCCTACGTCGGCTGTCTCGCAATATAAACCGGGTCGCCCCATCTGCTGCATACAGTAGGGTGGATAGGCGAAAACATGGTACTGCTGACCCCTCCATCAAATTTGGCTTCCAAGCCCCTCCTGACCTCCAATCCTGGTGGTTACTCTGCACGTTCCACAATAGATATAGCTAATCATGGTACCATTGTACCGGTAAGTCCCATCTCTTACTACTCAGCCTCAGGCCTCTCTCGTCCCTTGCTTACACGTAAAATTCGAATTAATATAGATGCTTTCAACGTTCGCACTCTAAAAGAGCTAGATCACCAGGCCGCTCTCGTGCGAACATTAGACTCGTCAACTGTCGACATCTGTTATGTTTCAGAGACTAGAATCCAGGGCCGTAATGAACGGATGGAACTAACAGCACCTGCACTGTCTACTTGATATTGGTTATAAACCTCGGGTGACCCCATGGCTGCAGCTATCGGTCAAGCTGGAGTAAGTATAGCCCTCAGCATGACGGCCGCAGCCGCACTAGCTCACTGGATTTCTGTTGACAGTAGACTTTGCGCCGAGTGATTGGCCGGTTCTATTAAAACCAGTTGAAGATGCAAAACTATAAATATTTCCATTGTGTCTACTTATGTTCCAACCGACTGCAGTGACACCGGCG
>JTDE01004527.1:26130-39307 GCA_014338405.1 Paragonimus skrjabini miyazakii | reverse complement strand
GACGGGCTTTGTTTGACATGTCAAGTAACTTCCAGTTTCGGAATGCTATTTCAATTGTTATTCAACTCCTGTCAATTTTCCTCCGAGTTAACTTATTTCCTCTTCAGTAAATAATTTCCAGTCACGCAGCACTAATCGAGTTTTATTTAGTTGCCTGAATATACCAGTTTGGTAATTGCCAAAAATGTGAATGGTGTTGTGGAACCGCGATTTAACAATAAGTCATGTTGTTCTGCAACGTACTTTGCTGACAACCTCTGACGATACACATGCTAACCATATTTTTGGTGCCGGAGTGCACGACATTCGAACAATTTCATTTGGTTGTTATTATGAACGCACCAAATGCCCAACATCATAGACATGCACTTGCATTGATTCCCACCAAGTTCACACACAATTCATACAGGATTACAAATCAGACAAACTAACAATCATGTTTTATCCACTTTTGAACAGGCTGTCACAAGTAAAACGCCTGAAACCAGGAAAAATATATTTGGTACTCTTCAATATTTCGTTTTCCCGGACGTCAAGGCCACTACTCAGACTCAACGTTTTCGGTCTCAGTAGATACCGGGAGCCTAATCTTGATTCTGTCCGCCAACATCTTGGAAGGCATCAAATGTTTGTCCGCCACACCTGCAGACTTGCGGAATTCTAATTAAACGACAGATTGAATGTAATGACCGTTAGTTATCAAATCCACAACGAGTTACTTTTGCACCCATAGAACGGACTACCGATTGACAAAATGAATGACGTAACACTCAACATTGGATCTGTAAAGAAATGGCGTTTTAGGCGCAGCATTTGTTCCATGGTTTGCTATTGGAAAGCATTATTACCCAAGTTCGATTGATTGGAACAGGACGGTTTTGAAATGACATACCATTAGGAATCAGTTCAGCGAAACATTTCCCCGATTTCTTACTCGGTGTAGAACTGTTTCTCCTTAGGCACTTAACAAATATCCGTAAGTGTTTGTCACATGTATGGTAGATAAGCCGTCAAAATTGTGTATCTTTTCAATCTGACCAACAACCACTTTGTATGTACAAATGTGTGTTTCTGACTCTGGTTCGAAGCTAGACTCAACGCAGTTGAAACCGACATTATTTGTGATCTTTTCTGTTTAACTGTTGTAGTCTCTATGCTGAGTGTGATAAAAGTCACTGGCAAACTGCAGAATAACTTAAATGTAGACGAAATTATTTTAGCTTTTCGCTTACTGAAAGGGCTGGCGTGGTTATACATAGCACCTGTGTAATGAAACTACAGACTATGCTGAAGGCAAGACAAGTTTCGAGTGCACAAATTGAAGGTGTTAGCTAAAGAAGAAGGCTGAAAAACCCTATTAAACTTCTCATATTGTTTGAAACAACGGTAAATATTGAGCAGTTTCAATTTCCACCAGTTCAAAAGATGGCAAAATGTTTACCGACCGGTAACCCACCAAAAGCCGTCCAGTTGAAAGCAACTTGTATTGCGGAGGTGATCGGGATTAGGCTGTTTGACCTGGTATCATGTCATCAAAAGCGGATTGTTTAGGCGTTGCACCTACCATAAACAAACATACACCTGATCGATGGCCAACTCGCGTGATCAACTCAACAGACGAACGATACGTAACAGGCAATCAAGCTATCGCGAAGTGATTGACCAGTGACCTAGTTTTTGTAATAATCTGGTCGATATATTGATCTGACTCTATTCTCTTTCTGTATGATCGTAGTGGTCTGGAAATGAATTATCGAATAGAGTTGTACGCCTGCGTCCTCATTATCAAAATCTCACGGGTCGATGCTGGTAGGTTTTTTGGTCATAGCTGCTGAAATTTAGTTTCATCTATCATTTTGCCTCCAAGCAGCTGCTTCATGTGTCGCAGGAGCTAAGAGAGTTTGCAGTCGCCTAGTTCATTTCCGGAAACAGTTTTTTCAGCTTCCGCTGTTCAGAATAAGCTACACGGTCAACTGTGGCGTCATTCAGCTTATCGTATGGTTGGTCTTCAGTTATATAGTCGACAAGGTCCGATACCTTTTCTGCAGTTTCTGTAAGAATGGACTAAGCTATTCAGGATTACTTAACGGCTTGTGGTTTAGTGCACCTCGTTCAAAAAAGAGTCTCAACTTATTCCAATCAAACGAGGATTACTGAAACCAAATCATCAAAGTCGGACAGGGAAAGAATGGTACTTTGTGGTACCATGTACCCTTTAAAAGTACCTTGTCCACTGTGGTGTGGGGAACACCTGAAAGTGAGAATAAACAGTGTATGAATAATGTAAACTTGTGAACCCGTGTTGACGGGGAGATGATAAAAGGTTGGTCTGGGCAAGCTCACTAGACTGTCAGTTACGACAAAATGAACGGAAATTACGGAACTCGAGCAAGTTGCAGTAGTCAAAGAGTTGGACTTACAGAAGTTGTTCACATATACTCGGTAGGATAACGATGATGTGGATTTAGTATCACCGTGAAGAGGAAGGATTCTCAGTAGTTTTAGTACCAACAACCTAACTGGTTTCCTATCCACAAAAACGTTTTGCCATTAGTCCACAACACGTATGCAGTCTCAAGTGTAACCATGAGTACACCATGAATACATACATGCACAATAGTAGAAAGATATCATCATGCCAATTTCAGTGTGGTTCTGGCAATTCAACTGCTTCATTACTTTTTAGCCCGGGTAATTATGTTGATGGAAATATGATGGATGTGGTAAGTGGTTTAGCGAAAATAAAAGCACCGAGTGAAAGTAGTAAGATAAGGTATTCGCTATCATTGGTGAATATGCGCAGCTATAATATAATAGACACCTTCGTTTGCTGCAATAGAAAATTGTCAGAATTTTTATTTACCCGAAGCCTCTCTGTCCCAGAGGTCTGATTATCGTTTGAAATTCAATAACGGGAACGCCTAATTGTGGTGACTGTCGAATGAGGGAATGCGACCATTCCGATCTATGAAATACTATGCTATTGTATGCAAGTCGCTTCGTAAGGAAGGAGATCCACATCCGCTCACTTTCCCAGGAAATTTATTGCGCAAGCACGCAATATGTGCCATTCAATCAGTAACTGGATAAGGGGTCCCGTATAAAATATAGACTGCTTCTAGTCCAAGGGTTTCACGCTGATGCAGAAGTGTGTGACGTAGAGCTTACCAATACTTGTGCGGTTGTTTTCCAGCAACCTTGCAAAGGCGTGAACGGCAACGACGTTTGGGCGCTGTCAATATTACATATAAACAAATTTAAATATTCGCTTCTAACAGAACAGACCCGTCATCAGCACGGAAATTCAACTTTGCAGTTATCATCAAAATGCTCGAATAATTGTGGACTGCTATTAAGTAACCATAGACTAGCTTAAATGTTCGATAAACAAGCGGCTAATCTAGATTTCAAAATGACCAAACAGCTAGTTTGCCTAGGGAAAAGTGAATGTTTATGTACGACCGACTTTACTACCACCAGCAAGTGCTTAAAACACACCACCGGTGAACGAAAACCAACTGAGGTTACTGTTCTTGAATTTTTATATTGAGCTTCTTGGGCCTTGTTTCTGATCAGTTCTGCGTTTCTAACTAGCATATCTGTTCATGGATCGGCTGTTGCTGTTCATCCTAATTGTGAACAGATTTGCAGATTCATATTGACCACGATTGAATTGTCGTACGCAAACGTTAAGCCACATTTGTTTGTGAGTATTGTCTCTCGTAATGTTGTTTCTTTTAAGAAACGAGTCTGAGTATCTTTGCTCGGGTGTGTGTTGAATATCGAACTCTAATTCTTATGCATATGCTGCCAGAAAACAACTTTCCCAGCAGATCCGATGCACGTTGAACTGGGACACAACTTCTTGTATTGGAAAGAAATATGTGTGTTCATCTCAGTATGGTTCAGGAGAAACATTTATGGATAGGTAAACCGAGGTGTACAACAATGAAAAAACATGCCTACCATACCGCATCATTGAGGAGTTAGTTGTTTTCCGGATATTTGCATAAAAATAATCCTGATACCAAACTGATTGTCCACGGCCGCTTATGATTATTGTACAGCAGATTATATCGGCCGAAACACTAGGCACCTTTTCGAACAAACTGAAGAGCACTTTTTTGGCTGAGTAGGGACCAGACCTAAAAACCCACTGGTTCAGTCGTGATACATTTTGTCCCGAGCATCCACCCAGTTGGAGTTTCACAAGTATCTCGCAACGCGTACAAGGCTCCCATCATTTAACTCATGGCAGTCAGATTGCAGATTTTGGGAACGACTGAGTCGTGTGTGGTCAGAGTACGCAGCTCTATGTTTTGTTTGCTAAAGCAATTCGTTCATGTCTTGTCAATTCATTTGGCTTTGTGCGTTTCCTGCATTCACCCTACTATATACAGAGAAACAGCTGGTTTCAGCCAAGAGACGTGAACCTGACAAGTTTCATGAACAGTGAGTTATATGTAAACCAATGATAATATGTTTACTGATGTGTAGTTGAAACCGGCTTCATTTCGTGCGGAACATCATTTATACATGATCCCAACTTTTGTCTTCAGATTGTTTTGACTCTGACTTTGAGCGATTGGACAGTTTATCTTATTTCTAGTCCCCGTTGTAGTTGTATTCATCCAATGTGTTCTGTTTGAATGTGAACAAGATGAGCAGCTAACTTGTAATCTGTGTAATATAAACGTTTACAATAGGTTTGTTTCAGGAATGGAATGTGATCTTAGGGAAATAACAAATGAATATTCCAACTGTTAGGGCCTGTGGTGAACTTTACTTTAAGCTGCAAACCGTCCGTAGAGTGTCAGTTGTGTTGAGTTCACAACTTGGTAGTTGACATTCTGAAATTCGTCATTCAGCTACATATTTGCGAGTGAAGCGTATCTGACAGCCTATAACTACGCATTCACGATTGGAAATTAAACGAAAATGCTTACGTTTTATTTACAAATATTCAGTAAACAGATCTTCGGAATGACGCAAATTCAATCACAATTGTTTTTACTTTCTGCACGCTTGAGGCATTTAGTTAGATTTCCTACTACCGACTTCAAATATGCTTTGCTGTGAAGTTGGTGTTGGCATCGGAGGGACTTTGTAGAACGCAGATTGAACATGAAGCAAAAATGAAATTCTCTTAAATTTGCCCATATCTCAAGCGAAGAAATTCCCAAAAGTCCCAGCAAAACAGGAAACACACGCATTTACCTCGTAGGTCAACAGTATACTCTTTGTCTACTCGTTGTGTTATTCTCAACTGGTCGTGTTCGGTTCGCTCGGTCCTACAAATTGGCACTCGTAGCTCTAACATAGTTGACAATAGCGAATAGGGTCGCTACACTTGGCTAATGGATCGACTATAATAACCGCAACGTTCGGGCACACAAAGAATGATTATCCACTGTACACACCAAATAATGATAATATATATTTCTCAACGCATTTGTGAGAAACACGCTCGGATGTGCGCGATCATGACAGATAATTACATGCGGTACAAGTAACAAATGGATATATAACAAGACAAACATGAAACCTGTTGACCAAAGAAGACGTAATCAGGTGGAAAATAGTCACAGTTTACAACGTTCAATTCACACATAATGTAAAGAGGTAGTTCGTCTGTTCCACGGATTCAGTCCAAAAAATGAGATGCATATGACGCGCGGCGGCAATCTGTTATGTTCTTGTCCATCAAAGTGATGGCATGTCTAGTTTTCGAAAGGCTTAGAAATGCACACAGTGGTTGCTGCATACACGATTTGAAATAATTTTGTTCTTCCATTTCACAAATAACAGCTAATCGTTTTGCCACTGTTCTGATCGGTTGCTTCGCTTCAAATAAAATCTGCCTTTTCAACACAACGAATTTGATACGATCTGAAACTACCAAAATTATTCTGGGTTAGACTGGCCAGTCCTCACTGCTTGCTTAGTTGCATGAGCTGGTCGAATGCCAACCTCATTTAATGTATACGCTTTCTACGGAAACTTAGTTGAATACAAATCGATCTATTTATAGTCACACAACAATGCTGGCATCATAATTTCTTTGACGATTGCCAATGTAAGACAGAGACTGGAACTGCTCGCTACTTTTCGCTAGTTACAACTGAAATAAGATTTCACGGGAAGTAAGTCAGCCGCCATTACTACGGCGTGCCTCAATGTACATCACACACATGACTTTTCAAATGTTATACCCGTCAACCACTTGTGGAACCATTAATAATCAGAAACTGTAGTAGAAACTTTCATTTTCAGCGTTGAGTACAAATAGGTGTGAAACATGACACCTACTACACCTTCCTACTGGGAAAAAATTGTGACTTTTTCGTGCACAACTTAGCCAGTTTCGCTGGGATTCCCTCAACTTGAGGAAAACCTTTCATTGACGTTTACTCTGTCAGTTATTAAACAATATAGTGAAAAAAGGTTTATTATTGATATGTGGTTCAAACAAACATTTTTGGATTCTAAATTCAACAAAAGAACCAATGTGTCAACTGTGATCATGATGGTAAATTGGAAGGTCGATTAGCAAATGGCTTGATTTCGAGCACTGAACACAAAATATTACAAAGTAAAGTGTTGCTTAAAACAAATGTAAGTATCTAGCATTCATGCAAAGTTTTCAACCCCGCCCTGTCTAAAAAAACACATTTGTCAAATTGTGATAATCGTTCACCTGGCAACTTTACTAGTACCTATGAGCTGATTGGCTGAGGAATGATATAGTAGTTTAACGATAACTGATGTGAAATCCATGGAGTAGTAAGCAAAACAATCATGTACTAGAAGCTTGGCCAAAATCTAAATCCCGATGGTGACTAGCTTATCCGCTATTGACGACCTTTAACTAGAATCGAACTCGAGTATAGTGATTTAAAAGAACTTAGGTGAAGCGATTACGAAAGTGTAGACGCTCTCAATAATTTCCGGTGATTTGTGTAGGGTATTAGTCATGATCTCACATCCCCTATCAGCAAATAAAATACCACTTGATGTCATCGATTTTAGTTACCGGGGCATTTTCTCTCCGTTCTTTTATGGCAACTAAACTTTTCGGCATTATTCATAGATGAAAGTAGCCGGGCGTTCATAGTGTGCGTTTAGTAGTGCAATGGACGAGAGATTGTTTCATAGAGACGTGGCCGAAATTTACTCCACAGTGGTTGCAGGTGTATGCCGTTCTACTGACTGGTTGAGACTGCGAAACTTATTTAGTTGAGAATCCGTCACCTAGATTGAAAAAATGCCGAGTGTGATTGTCTGAAACCGATGAAGGTTTTACACCACGGCTGTGAATTTGACAGGTGTGAGGAAGCCTGTGAAAATTCTTCCACCTATCGAACTGGTGGAAATTGAAACTGCTCAATATTTACCGTTGTTTCAAACAATATGAGAAGTTTAATAGGGTTTTTCAGCCTTCTTCTTTAGCTAACACCTTCAATTTGTGCACTCGAAACTTGTCTTGCCTTCAGCATAGTCTGTAGTTTCATTACACAGGTGCTATGTATAACCACGCCAGCCCTTTCAGTAAGCGAAAAGCTAAAATAATTTCGTCTACATTTAAGTTATTCTGCAGTTTGCCAGTGACTTTTATCACACTCAGCATAGAGACTACAACAGTTAAACAGAAAAGATCACAAATAATGTCGGTTTCAACTGCGTTGAGTCTAGCTTCGAACCAGAGTCAGAAACACACATTTGTACATACAAAGTGGTTGTTGGTCAGATTGAAAAGATACACAATTTTGACGGCTTATCTACCATACATGTGACAAACACTTACGGATATTTGTTAAGTGCCTAAGGAGAAACAGTTCTACACCGAGTAAGAAATCGGGGAAATGTTTCGCTGAACTGATTCCTAATGGTATGTCATTTCAAAACCGTCCTGTTCTAATCAATCGAACTTGGGTAATAATGCTTTCCAATAGCAAACCATGGAACAAATGCTGCGCCTAAAACGCCATTTCTTTACAGATCCAATGTTGAGTGTTACGTCATTCATTTTGTCAATCGGTAGTCCGTTCTATGGGTGCAAAAGTAACTCGTTGTGGATTTGATAACTAACGGTCATTACATTCAATCTGTCGTTTAATTAGAATTCCGCAAGTCTGCAGGTGTGGCGGACAAACATTTGATGCCTTCCAAGATGTTGGCGGACAGAATCAAGATTAGGCTCCCGGTATCTACTGAGACCGAAAACGTTGAGTCTGAGTAGTGGCCTTGACGTCCGGGAAAACGAAATATTGAAGAGTACCAAATATATTTTTCCTGGTTTCAGGCGTTTTACTTGTGACAGCCTGTTCAAAAGTGGATAAAACATGATTGTTAGTTTGTCTGATTTGTAATCCTGTATGAATTGTGTGTGAACTTGGTGGGAATCAATGCAAGTGCATGTCTATGATGTTGGGCATTTGGTGCGTTCATAATAACAACCAAATGAAATTGTTCGAATGTCGTGCACTCCGGCACCAAAAATATGGTTAGCATGTGTATCGTCAGAGGTTGTCAGCAAAGTACGTTGCAGAACAACATGACTTATTGTTAAATCGCGGTTCCACAACACCATTCACATTTTTGGCAATTACCAAACTGGTATATTCAGGCAACTAAATAAAACTCGATTAGTGCTGCGTGACTGGAAATTATTTACTGAAGAGGAAATAAGTTAACTCGGAGGAAAATTGACAGGAGTTGAATAACAATTGAAATAGCATTCCGAAACTGGAAGTTACTTGACATGTCAAACAAAGCCCGTCTCACATATTGTTAATGCGAGCGTCATCTCTACGAATCATTGGTTGAAGTGTTGGTGTCAAATATGCTAAATACATTTTAATATCATGAAAATATTCGCTGACATGCAGACTGACCATCGAACACAACTGAGTAGAGTGAACATGATCGTGTCTGCATCATATGTGCAAGTACTACGGATTTTCATCATCTGCGTACAACTGGTAGTCCAAAAGATATTTCCGGCACGTAGGCACGCTTGTTAAACTTTCATGAAACAAGTACGGTACACATAAGCCAACCAACGTGGCTACTGAAACCTATGCCACTGATCGTCCAATAAACAAATCAGGTACTTGATTATGCAAGTAGTTTGCAACGTTTCCTAAAATAATGTTGCCAGCTCAGTCATTAAAAGTACAAATAAAATGAGATTTTGTGAAACGCACACTTTGTTACATTAAAGCCAGTAGCACAGAAATTGCTACTTGGATAAGATTACACAGTTAATCCTATGTCACTGGTCACTGGTCAATCAACAGCTTACTGGTCAACCACTTCGCGATAGCTTAATTGCCTTTTACGTATCGTTCGTCTGCTGAGTTGATCACGCTAGTTGGCAATACGTCAGGTGTATTTGTGGTTATGGTAGGTGTAACGCCTAAACAAGCCGCTTTTGATGACATGATACCAGGCCAAGCAGCCTAATTCCGATTACTTCCGCAATACAAATTGATTTCAGTCGGATGGCTTTTGGTGGGTTGTCGGGCACGCGCTCTTCTACTTGGAAATCTTGATCTGTTAACCTGGTGCACACCTTTAGTCAAATAAGCGAGTATAGCACGGCCGACCATTTGCGATTTCACGTGCCCCAGCTACCCTGGATGTTTTCTTGGTTTCGTTTTGATTGGTGATTCATATTTTAACCAAGTGAGTGAATGGATACATAAACGAGGTCATATCTATCAGTCTATCTTTGTCACAATACCTGAGAACTGAGAACTTGGCAAAGTAGACACTGGTTTCTGCTGAGACGTATGTCCTGCCGTGAGCTTCTAACCACTCTCGGGTATGCCGTACCTATAGAGAGGCTTGCAAAAACAGCTGACAAATCGTTGGTTTTTCAACGTGATCCTCAGTCAGTAGCCACAGTTGTCAACCAATCTAATGAGGAACCCCAATATCAAGGGAGGTTTTTACTAAACAGTTCCAGTCATTGAGTTGCAGCTTGCGCCTTCGCCGACACATATCAAGTAGCCGGTCTGGAACACCGTTTCCATGTCCGACAGTATTTACACAAAACGAGTGTGGTTATCCTTGGTACCATTGCACTATGATCACGACTGCATTATGTTTATACGAGCTCCTTCAAATAAATTTCGGTCTTTGGAATTGTCAGAGTGTCCATTTCGCGCATCTAAACCCGCCTCCACCGTTGAGAAAAGATTTTATCGAACCAGAATGAGCTGAAACGTCGTGAGCTGTCAAGAAGTAACTTTTGTTTATTTTTGGTTGTCCGACCTTTATTTCACAAGGCTCATTGGTGATTTAGTGACTTTAATTACTGCTATTAAAACTATCCACGATTTCCCGATTCCAGATTGTTTGTGGGTCGCTATGCAGTACCTTAATACTGTGTAATTTTCTCCTCATCCCACACCTTGTTGCAACAGAACAAAACTGCTTTGTGCACCCGCATTCTGGAATGTCTTGGAAGCACGTAACGAGAACGATCGCGGTATTTTCGGAATCAAGATTTTCCTAGTTATCTTTTGCTGGGAAGGAACCCAATCACGTTCGGGCGTATTTCCATACCTTGTGCAAACCAGCGTATTATTTCGAACGTTTACAACAGTAATGCCGCTCAAACGTTTCAGCGTTTTATGGCTGAAGTTGTGCTTGGTCTGGCTTTGGCCTTTGTTTAACTTGGCAACATTTTTCTCGCCAGTCTCACCCTCGTTAACGTGAATTACAATGTCGTCTCAGGCCGAAGCCTTTACATATGTTCAGGGTCTTCATTAATTTTGAACCGTGCATTTTTGGTGTTTCCTACCTTGAATTCCTTTAACATTTCATAGAAGCTGATTGTGTCAAGCTCCTACACGTCAAGGAGTAAGCACCGCTGAAATATCTCATTAATGATCTCACTAAAAGACCGTAATGGTTAACTGCAATTTTTATCTGTTACCGTCGTTTCATTTCTCAACACTCACAAATCTTGAACCAAATAATCAGTCTTCCTTAAAATCGTGAGAGGGCCGATATTTCAAGTCCTGAGACGCTATGGACGTGCAAGGATGTAAAGAAAGCACTTGACAATTTTAATCCACAGCCGACGGTTTCTCTGATTCCTTCAACTGATTAGTCTAAAAGTGATGTCGTTGCAATGCCTCATTCATTTCATTCGTAGAAGCTGTGAAACCCAATTTCACGTTTTACGTTACTCTACTCACATGTTTACAGTAGTATGCATTTGCCTTCTAATTTAACGTGATTCGTCCGTTTGCAACACTTGCTTTACCTCAACCGTTTGATATGTCAACATTTAATTCTTTTCCATAAACTCTATATCGGCCATAAACAGTTGAACTGTATCCGATTTTATTACTTATATTTTCATTCCTGCCACAAGCAACCACATTTCTTTATATGTGTAACAGTAACGCACTACATATTTTACCGATGGAATTAACTGGACGCTTTGTCACGCTTCCGCTGAACTGTTATAAGCGTTTGTAAACCTGGCCGTAAGTTACTGTACATTTAAATTGTTTACTATTATGTTTGTAGAACCACGTTCGATAACAGTACATACATTTTCGTATAGTCTTCTGCCCTCTGCCCGTTTTAAGATATATACATGGACAGCATCATACCTTTCAACTGGTTCCATTCAGGCATCATACGAGAATACTACTCGTAAATTACAATTAATTCTTTTGTAAAAAGTGATCAGGCAAAGTACTTCCCAACTCGACGATTTGATTTCAAAAGCTATTTATGCAATTAATCGGATGAATTACTGCAATACAGCCATCATGCTTGTTGCACGATTTTACACGAACGGGTTGAGTAACGCGTAGTGATGAATTAATTGTTCCAAATAATCAAAGCTAGGTTGGAACACAACGTCACGCCACTAGTGAACATATCAACTAATTGGATAAGTTAACAACCTCAAAAGTTCTATGAGCAGATCGTTTACCAGAAGTGATGTCGAACAGGCTAAATATGAAACAAACTCACATAACATGACATTCACACTCAGCGGAGTTATTTCAAGCAGTCAGTAGTATCAAAAGCAACGAAAATGAGCTGCGCTCCAAATAGGTAGTGCACGCATCACCCAAACAAATCACAATAATAGTCAACTGACTGTTTGCATCACCATCAAACTGACAGGATGGAACAAAACTTCCAGGTCCATGTCCTACTAATTACCAACAATATGGGAAGTCAAATATGTACGGATAGACACCCGCAGAGAATAGTGTTGGGTCGGATTTTCAAGTTTGAACTTGAGGGATGAATACCATTGCTTTTTCTAAAATATAGATCTTATACTAGTGTACTTGACGCATTACCTATTACGCTTCATAACATAGCAACAACAGTCTTCACTGTGACAACAGAATGTGCTTGGTGTGATTCATATCACTGAATTAGAAACTGTGTTGAAAGTTACTGGGATCTCATTACGAGGTTCAGGATTTCGTTGGAATCACCTAACATCTGCATCTCCATGGATGCGTATTGTTGATAATATATATATATATATATATATGTATATATGTCAGCATCAGCTGTCAAAATAGAACAGTTAAACAAGAGTGAAATAGTGGTTTTAGATTCATCTCACTGTTGTCAACATAATCACAACAAACCAAATATACGCTTGCGTATTTAAACAGTATTAAACTGAACATTCAAGTAGCAACAGCGTCGATATAACGCAGCGGTTGTGATGTTGAACATTACTGAACTGACAGTGATTTTCAGACCTACTTTGGGATAGATGCATCTCAGTGTGTGACGTATGATGAACAGTGACACCTCCTCCACTCTACATGTGACACTGAAGTCGTGCATTCGCATGGTCTAATTGGAGACGCATCGCAGAATATAATAGTGACTCTTGTTCATAAATGACATGCAATTTAATAGATATTTTATCTCAAGTTGAACATCACCTACAATTGATCGCAGCTGTCGCATCCCCACAGACCATCCAGTCGGCCCCTTTTGAAAAGAAGCACTAGACTCGAGTTTCGCTCTCATTAGAGCTCGTCAGTAGTGCATATCCTAGTTAGATCAAAATGAGCCTGTCTGTCTGCACGGTTGAATAAGCAGGAGTGCGATTTGTGCAAAAAACACAGCCAACAGTTCGTGAGCCTGCTTGTTCTACCACAATGAACACACG